>MU223987.1:4748-57165 GCA_018584345.1 Thuja plicata | reverse complement strand
TAAACTACCCGAAGGGCCACGACCGAAACGTCGTGACGTAACTATCTAACCTCTCGGTCACTAACAACCGAGACTAACATAATACTTTATTAATATAATAACCGGTACATTCAAATATCCCGACAACCCCCCTTGATTTAGTACTCATTAGAGATCTCCGTATCAGAGAGCTCATTGCAGTTGGCAATGTTGACCATGCATCACAGTTATACGAGCTCTCACATTTTGTTTCCATCGAGCATGTAGTTCCATTCACTTGTCCTAACTCTTATGCATCTAGAGTGGATCACCTAGGTATCTGAGGAGTTGAGGAGAGGATTGGTCACTTGAACCTATGTGTGCTTCAGTCATCCACCACGGTTCCTGAGACTTCTGTTGTGCCTCCTCCACCTCTTGCATTTTTAGAGATCAGTTCAATTCAATAGGTTGATTGTTCCCTACCAGTTTTTTCTTTGTGGGATGAGTACTTGCCAGATATTATAGGGTTGTTTGATACATCACACACTCTAGAGATTGGGGATATTCTTGAGGATCTTCACTTCATCTTTTATGGCAGCTTCAACATTCCTGTCATCACATCTTCAATGCCTTCCGAGGTTGTTCATCAGGTATCTTCACATTTGTTTGGACTTTCTTCAGTTGATTTGGCATATTTTGATTCACACGTGGAGAGTTGAGGAGTCCTCCATGGGATGCATCATGAGACTATCAGCTACATCTCCTTTCATGGAGTTGCTTCTGCCTTGGCCATTGTATTTATTTGTTCCCAAGGGGAGGAATGTGGTTTACTTGGATCTTCATAATCATTCGTCCTCGAGCTTTCATCTTTGACATTGGAGCTTCTCTCTTATGGGGGAGGTGGGATGCATTGTCTCTTCCTTTCTCTCCTATGGGGTGGATATCGATTGTACTAATGTGATCGATTTAGTACTTGGGGGACATCTTGATTCCTTCACTCTTGTCACATGTACTTTTTTGTATTTCGCTTGCTCTCTTTTGGAGAGTTTTCTCCCACTGAGTTTTCTCCTTTTCTCCATTTGTGAAAGTTGCATTGGTTGTGCCTAATCAAGCCTTGTTGTGGGGACCCATTCATGCTTGCATTTTGCATTCATTAGCTCTTTAGCTTATCCCTAAGTTAATCTTAAGGGGGGGTGTCAGAGTAATTAGGACATTATCTAATTATTTATAATTAGGTCCTTTAATTACTTTACTCACTTAAGCTAAAGTGAAGTAGTTTTTATCTTCTATTAGATTAGGCTAATGATAGCTTAAGTTGTCTCATTCATTATGATTGTGACACTTGGCACTAGCTAATTTAATCTTGCTTTAGGTTTCAGCCTAGGGGTTCCTTCATCCTTTTCATAAGGATTTGTTCATTCATTTGTATAATAATCTTTTCTGCATCAATATACAATTCTCAGGTTGTTGAGCAAATTAATCTTGCTTGATCTCTATTTGTGATAGGTATTGTGCTTGCAGATGATTCATGGGCTTATAGGGTTGAATCAATAACTCAAACAATTATCTCAAGAGTTGCTAGGATGGTTTCTTTCCCAAAACAAGGTTTATAAGGACTTCTTCTTGCCTACAATAACGTCCCACTCTATATAACATTCTAGTGCTCTCTCACACTCTAAACGTCAGCTACACTCTCGAAAGCCCATATGTTGCTAGCAACAGTCCTTTGCAACCAGCTTTCTTGGACAATGACAAGGAATCAGATCAATTTTAATGCATTGCCATGGCTTGTTTTGAGGTTTCATAGCCAGAGGAATTACAACCGAGATGAAGAAGGAAGTTCAAATGTTATAGCAACTAAAAGGATTCTCTTGGACACATTTTGGAAGCATATGGACCTTGCAAATCGTGCCTCTATTGTATCTGCAATGTTTTCAACTGTTGTTGAGCCTGTAATATCTCTTCTCTTACCTCTATCAGTTCCCCGATGTGATCAGGTATTTAAGTTACTTTTTCCTTTGTGTTTCTGAACATAATTTCTGGCAACAAGACATAGGCATTTATATTCTTGAGAATTAGATCTTCATGGTGTGCTAGGCGTAATGGCCTGCTGTAATGTAATGTAATAGTAAGTTTTTTAAGATCATGAGATATTGACCATTTTTCCAGTATGTTGAAGGAATAAGTACTGAAAGAAAAAGTTATGAAAAATGACTCATCATGCGATGGTAGGTGAGATTTTCCCGCTGACTTTTGAGTTTTGGCGATAGCTTGTTGAGATTTTAGCAACAACTCGCCAGTGAGCAACTTGCTAAGGGGTTTTAGTGGTTGGTGATTTTTTTCTGTAAGTTTTTCAACTTTGGATCTCACATGTCCGGCAGGTGAGCAGCAGGTGGGAATTGTTTGTGCCTTGAATTTGTTGATTTCAATTATAATTCTGCAATTTCCCTTGTTGGGGTACATCAAGAGCAGATGTGACAACCTTCTTTAGGGATGACAGTGACTTTGGCAATGCCAAATGGTGTGGAGTCATAGATGGTATCGATACTATATGTTGGATATCTGCCTTGCTTTAGTTGAATGCTTACCAGCACTATTATGGTGATTTAATGTCTCTCTGTGTCAAAATGTTTTACATTTAATTCCTATAAAACATTTGGTTCTATAGTAGCACAGCAAAATAATCAAGGCCAAGAAAACTTGACTACAAGGATAGTAGCACAGCAAAATAATCAAGGCCAACTAAACTTGATTGGGAGGAAAGTAGCACAGGGAAATAGTCAAGACCAACTTAACTTGATTAGGAGGATTGTAGCAATATTGATCAAACATGCAAAATTCAGAGATAAAAGTTAATTTATAGTAAATAGTTTGAATCACATAACCATCAAAAAAATAGATGAAGCATTGGGAAACTTGATCATGTAACAGCAGGTAAGAAGTGTGGGGGCTGGGAGGTGGTCATGTGTTTATGACATATGTTCTTGATTATCTTCTTTGTTTCTAAACCAAAAGTTAATGATATCACACTAAGGTATTGAATATTCTTATGAACATAACAGTGGACTAAAGTTATGAAGTGTTAAAGTTTATATAGTGTTTCTCTGAGCTTCTGGCACGGGGGGATGTGGGAACATGGAGATGCAGTTTTGGGACAGCAAAATTTCCCCAAATTTTGGTGACAGCTACTAAAGTAAAACAAACTATAGAGTGTAAACAAATAATATTTCAAAAATTAAATGCAATTTGCTAAATTTGCAATGATAATCCTCCTCTTAGCTTTGTTAAGGTTTTTCGCATTTTTTTCGTTAAAAACTTACTTTCTTTTTAATGCACCAAATGAAGCAGGAAGCCCTCTCCAAGTTTCCGAGCTTATGAGATGTGAGGGATGCTAGTAGTCACCCAGTTCACTGGGGATGCATCCCTGAGGAGCTCTGGTTTACAAAGAGTTACCTTATGGGAAGCTCAAGAAAGGTTTTGATAGTGGAAGCGTTATGAACCTAACTAGATACAATTTGCTAAGTTTGCAATGTCAATCCTCCTCCTTTTAGCTTTTTAAGGTTTTAAGATTTATTCCCCTAAAATTTTAACTTTTTTATTTTTTATGCACCAAATGGAGCAGGAGGCCCTCTCCAAGTTCCTGAGACTGCAAGATGTTAGGGATGTTAGTGATATCACCCAGATCCTCGGGGATGCGTCCTTTGGGAGTACTGGTTTATAAAGAGTTACCTTATAGGAAGCCCGTGAAGGGTTTGATGGAGAGTGGAAATGCGATGAACCTAGCTATTGTGTAGATGTCTCCATTGACACATACGGCATACCCTTTAATGTCTATAAATGTGAGGCTTTCCTTTCATTGAAATCATCTCACATCTTATATTTGTATGCATCATAATGAATATACATATTTTATGCATATCCTTTGTTTCTCTATACCAGTACGCAGAGGCAGCTTGAGCCAAGGTGGAGAAAACATCGCTGCATTCCTACCTGGCATGGATGACTTCTTCGTAGGAGACTCTATTTTAACTTGACTAGATAAGTGTTGAAGGAAGACCTTGACCTTGAAATCAGTGACGAGTTCTCATGCCTGGTGTCAATTTGTCCTCGCAAGAAGCATTTAGTGGAAAGGTCATGGTTTTTTGATATCAATGGAAGCTCTAAACAACCAGCTCAAAACAGAATGATATTTGAACTAGAGTTTGAATATCAGATTGTTTGCAAAGGCATTTTTCATTAGGGAATTCAAACCTGATGAAGGGATTTTATATTTGTGATTAGTCTGTGGTTCTTCTGTAATGCTGTTTTTTTTGTATAAAACCCTGAACCCCCCAATTCGACCCAACTAAGGAATTAATTGGATATGCTAGTTTGGGTTTTATTGTATGGTTTGTCATTAAAATTCAAGTAGCATTATATATGAATGGCATTAGTAGAAAGTGGGTGAGTTTGTGTATAAGGCTGAGTCCTCCCAATTTAGAGAGCTTTGCACATGCCCAAGGAAACAAATTTAGATCTTCATGTAGATCTTGGAAGTAGCCCTAAGACATCAAATGCTTCGCATTCTGCTAGTACACACAACCTTAAGGGAAAGTTAATCTAGACAATAGTGGTGCTTGGTATCAATTGAAGGAATAAGGTTAAACCTCTTAAGCCTAAAAGGAAATTTTCGAAAACAAAATCTATTCTGGAGGAAGGGAAGAAATGATGAAGGCATTATATCATGAACTATCTTTTTCGAAGTACAGGGCTATAATGTCAATAGTAGAACAAAATGAAATTGTTCCAGTTTAGCTTTGAACTCAGGCAGTGGAGAATCAAAAAGGAAGGAATGGCAGTCTGGAGCAGAGTCTCTAAAATGAATCCTAGAAGCAATCTGAAACTTCAATTTTCAAATACCTTAAGATAGAAGAGGGTGAGAATCACTTTAACGAGGAAACTGTTAATGTTTTGACCAGAAATGAAGATAAACAGCAAAAACAAAATAATGAACACTAAGACACAACAATTTATCCTGGGAAAACTCTCCTTCTCAAGGGAAAAACCCAGCCACAGCAAGAAATATCACTTTATATTGAAGAAAGATCAGAAAATCTGATTTACAATATTGCCAAACATTGGACTGAGCTAAAAAAAACAATCAGCCCAATGCAATCACTCAGAAAAGAATATGAAACATTGCCTTGACCCTTCATTGTCTTGCAGTTACAAAAATGAAGATCCTTCGTTGTCTTGACTCTTCATTGTCTCTTGAACTGTTCAACTGCACAAAGAAGACTCTTTGTGACATAAATAAAGATTCCTCCCGACGCTACACATCAACATATTCGACCTTTAGGAGATAAAACATCAACACTCCCTCTTAGCTAGGGAGGAATCTTTTCCAGATTCTCATGTTATGGAGTCTCTCAACATGACAGTCACAATGGCTACACCCATTTGTGAGAAAACCAAAACTTTATCACAGAATCTCTCAACCTTGATAGCATCATGGAGTCACTCAACATGATGTTCACCATGGCTACTCCCATGTGTGAAATAAACACAAGCTCTCATAACAGATTCACTCAACGTGATGTCATAGTCTTTCAACATGATGTTCACCATGGCTACTCCCATGTGTGAAATAAGCACAAACTCTCATCACGGATTCACTCAACGTGATGTTGTCATGGAATCTCTCTATATGATGTTCACCATGGCTACTCCCATGTGTGAAATAAACACAAGCTCTCATCACGGATTCACTCAACGTGAGGTTGTCATGGAGTCTCTCAACATGACATCCGCTATGGCTACTCCCATGAGTGGTAAGAGCAATACCTCTGTCTCAGAGGCAACAAGGGTTTTCACCTCAAATTTCTCCGTCTCAGAGAAAAATGCATTACAAGGGCTTTCACCTCAAATTTCTCCGTCTCAGAGAAAAATGCATTATACCACATAATAAGAGTAACTAATGCTGAGACTCCCTCTCAACAAGGGCAACATTCTAACAGCTTAGATTATCACAATAAATTATAGTTGAATCCAATTTATGACCAAACAAGGATCTTTCGAAGCCACATTGGTTCACGAGCTTGCTGATCCTCTGCAAAGGACTTGGTACTCTTCATCTACCGCTCAAGCTCCCTTTGAATCTCTAACTTGATATGAAGGAAGAGTTGCCATAGAGTATTTGCACATTCGAACCAGGCAATATGCTGGACATGCTTTGCCCAATGTAAAGAAAGAACCCACAGATTGTAGTCACATCCAGATACAATCCCGCTTTCTATAAATTCTTGCTCAGAACTTATGCACGATGAATATACAGTGCCTCTGTTGATGAGACCCGACTTCCATCTTCAGCAGCTGATACAGTAGTAGACACAACGCAAATGTCCAATGTGATGACTCTCTAGATTCTGCCAAGGATTCCTTAATAGTGCTGTCTCAATAAGTCTGGAATTATACCATTGTAGTGTCTTTATTTGCAAATTTGTTCAGCTTCTAGGTGCATTGCATCGCATGGGATTCATTTCTTTGTCCTGCAAGCATCCATCTGTTCCACACCGTTTTCTCCATGCTTTTCCGAACCAACTCATGCATGAGGAAATTATCACGTTACAGATAGAGGACTTGGATCACAAACTTTTGTCAAACTCCGGTTGCACAGGGGACACTCAAGTTGTACTCAGCTGGACATTGAGAATGCTTCCATTCATTTAGAATGCAGGATGGCCTTACTGTTCACAGGAAACTCATGCGTCTAGGACATTCTTTCCGTTAACATGCTTCTTTTATGTCACTGCATAGCTATCACTGGAAGGCAAATATATTGCCCCTTCAAAGTAACGGCTCCAGCAGTCTGGCAACCATAGGAAACAATTCGGTGTGCAAAGAATTATATGCAGGATACTTTTTAAACATTAGGATAGTTCGTAATAATTAAACTTGGGCCTCAAATAGAAATTCTTGGCACAAGGTTTGAATACTCCGTCATATAAAAATTTCGAGCAAAGAATTAGGCCATAAAATTTAATAACATATTCTCTCCTATGCCAAATAGGAGTCAGGCCCACAACTTATGAAACGCTTCGAACTATAGTCTTTAATTTATTTACTGTATACACAGGAAGAATAAGCTTCTTCAATTTATCGAATCAAAACCATGTGGTTACTCTAGAAGCCGTCCAAGCAGAGTGTCGTGTTGAATTGAAAAAGAATTATGATCTCAACTTTGAACCATTATATGAAGGCTGAGCTTAATAATTCTGTAAACATTACAATAGCCCGATAAAATTATGGAGGACCAGTAATATATCTTGAAAAAAAAATCAAATCAAAGTGACGGCTCCTCAAATATTATCAAAATTCCTAAATGGACTTTAGGAAATCCTGCCAAATATCAATTTCTCCTCTGAATTTTTTTCACCGGTCAATACATAGTCTTCAGCAAGTAATATACCGGTCTTATGTGTATGCTCACATGCCTTTTGGTCTAAAAAATGCATCTAACGGCTAACCAGATAAATGACCAGATAAATGACCAAGGCGCAAGAAGGAATATTAATTTTGATAAATGAACCTTTAGACTAGCGCCAAAAAATTATAATATGAATATTAACTCCAAACAGCATTCGGCGGTCCCACATATCAATTTTATTTGCCAACCATTAGTTTATAACATAATGCCGAGACTTTGAAATCAAATACTAATGCACAGAACGGTAAAAGAGATGACTCGTGGAAAAATATCTGTCACCAAACCTTTGAAGAGTCACAGCCCCCAAGCAATCTTGAAAAACGCCTAAATTTGAATACCCTTATTTGCTGTTATCCAACCCACTCCGATACCATGTTAATGTTTTGACCAGAAATGAAGATAAACAACAAAAACAAAATAATGAACACTAAGACACAATAATTTATCTTGGGAAAACCCTCCTTCTCGAGGGAAAAACCCAGACACACCAAGAAATATCACTTTATATTAAAGAAAGATCAGAAAATCTGATTTACAATATTGCCAAATGCTGGACTGAGCTAAAACAAAAACAATCAGCCCAATGCAATCACTCAGAAAAGAATATAAAACATTGCCTTGACCCTTCATTGTCTTGCAGTTACAAAAATGAAGACCCTTTGTTGTCTTGACTCTTCATTGTCTCTTGAACCGTTTAGCTGCACAAAGAAGACTCTTCGTAACATAAATAAAGATTCCTCCTGATGCTACACATCAGCGTATTAAACCTTTAGGAGATAAAACATCAACATAAACAAAGTTATTCTCCAAGAATATTAAGGGCCTAAATGTGCCTAACAAACAAAAAATGTTAAGATTACAACCATAATAAATAAAGCCTGATATTGCTTATAAACAAAAGACAAAGTTGATGAACTTTAAAATAGAGAAAATATAATTTTGCATTGTTAAGAACTGACAATGTGACAGGAAGCTGAAAATATATTATCGTTTTTTAATTGAAGGCTCTTGAAGCATGCATTAATTACATTTCATCAATCACAGTTAACGATGATAAGTTATGTAGTGATGTTATTTTTGTACATTGAAGCAATCAAGTTTTGATAACCCTCATAAACTTTTGCAGTCTTATTGTAAGGATCAATCAAATTTTCTCATTCTCACTTTGCTTATATTTTGCAATTTGCAGGTGTAAACATTGATTAATGTGTTGCAGAAACTGTTCTGGACCCTATAATTCAGCAAAGTACCTAGGAAATGAAGAGTGAATATGCAGGAATGATAATAGGAATTTCCATAGGTGTGATCGTTGGAGTGCTGCTAGCTATTTTCTCACTGCTCTTTATTAGGTTTCGGAGGAAACATGCCCAGGTCCATCGTAGCAGTAGTGATCAAAGAGGTGTGACCATCCCCATTCGTGTCAATGGTGTTGATTCAAGTGTAATACTGTCAGATTCCACTATTGGTCATGAGTCACCTCCAGCAGCTAGACACAATGGTCTTTCCTTGTGGTGGGAAGGACACAACAAGAATATGTTAGCTTCAGCTTCTGGAATTCTAAGATATCCATACAAGTATATTCCTTTATTCCTTTTCCTCTGTGTGCTTTGGCTGGTCGTTCATGGAATGCAGGTGCAATAAATGAAGCGAATTGAGTTTTGAATTTTAGAATCTTACCTCAAAATTATATTCATTTCACATTTATGCTTACCATATACCAAGTCTTTATAAATTACTAAATGTAAGAGAAGGCTATTACCCTGTTCAAGATTTGCTAGAACCGAATTTTTGTTTGGATTTGGAATTAAATAAATGAATTGTTGAAATCCATGATTCCAGTAGATGCATTGTGTTTGCACCCTTAGTGTCTCAACCTTCATTCACGGCCCAATTGTATATACTCTGATACCCCTGTTGAAACAAAATTAAATAGAAAATTACATTGCAAATGGCAATGAAACCTTTAAATGTTGTATTGTGCAAAGTGATTTCAAAAGGCCTTTATAAAGGTACATTTTCAGGGAAAGTAATTCCTGAAACTATCTATCAATTAACTCACTCAAGTAACTATGTAATTACTTTCTAAAGCTACTGAAACCAGAACATGAAAGAGGGTGTCTCCTAAAGCAATGCATGCTCCATACAAACTAAATAAAACAAAGCTAGTAAATTAAATACTGTTTATCACATGTCCCATCTTATGTTTACATTTTTTGTCATTTTAAACATCCATAATTGACATCAACCATCTAGGCTTCTTAGTATTGCTTGTGTCTGATTCCTTGTTTTTTTACCTTGCAAAGTTTTCTATAAGTCAGTATGAAGCAAAAAGACTGGTACTTTAATCTTGCCATGTTATCTGGAAGATTGCCCATATATGATTCTACATTTATCCAGGAAGTTGAATTCTAAAATGTCTTTTGGAATTGGGAGATAAGAGGACCTAATGAGAATGCCCAGAGAGCTGTCAGTCTTTGAAAGAAGTGGTTGTTTTGACTTTTATCAAGGCATGCCTTTTTGTTTGTTGAGTAGTATGGGTTGTTCTTTTGTTATATTCATTCCATTGGCTTGATAGATAGATTGGTTCTGTTAACTCTACAAATATAGAAATTTCCAATTCCCTGAGATGCATGGGAGAAGAGTATCGATTGCCTAAACTATTAAGGATTTATTTTCTTTATGGCTACCGATTTCTAGTCTTATAGCACATCCAAATTTCCATACTCATTTTTGAACATGCATTCCAGGGACCTCCAAAAGGCTACACAAAATTTTACAACAATTATAGGACAGGGGGCCTTTGGCCCAGTTTACAAAGCTACGATGCCATCTGGTGAAATAGTAGCAGTGAAATCTCTTTCTACAGATTCAAAACAAGGGGAGCAAGAGTTCCAGACAGAGGTAATGATGTACAGACTCAATTGGTGGAAACACAATTAAGTATCATGATTTTTTACCTGTATAGTTGACATTGATTTTGAGTATAGAGGTCACTACTAAAAGATGTCTCCTAGGATGATTGTATCATTTCATTTACAATTTTATTTGTTTCATGGAGTTTTTTTCCTTGACAAAATTGCATTGGAATTTTTTCCTGGATTGTTATATTAACAAATGAGCTACTGAATTGTGAATACAAAATGAATACAAATGATTTCCTTTTCTGTTACTCTAATATAAAATTGACATGTCATTAATGCTGAATATTGGTTTGCCTTTTTGGTAACTGTCATGCGTTAGATATGAACCCCCGTGATTATCCATGCTTGTATATATTGTCATTAACAAAAGGCATGAGCATATTAACATATCTAAATATACATAATCATTTCACTAGCTAGCTTAAGGTAAAACACATGCATGCAGATTCTACTAGGCTTGCATGGAATAGTTGGAGTTTGACCATAATAAAACCAAATAGTGTTACTTGTTTATTGCTATACCTGGTAAATTACATACATGAAATAATAATACAGATGCCAGTGCGTACTAGTTATAGGAGTAAAATATATCTTTATTTGCTCATGAATTCAATACAGAGAAGAAGACCTGAGATGGTTGGCCAAGGATTACAATTCATTCGACGATATACTACTACCTTCCTTGGTGGTACACAAAATATATAAAGGACCTGATGGTTGCCAAGAGAGACACAACCATCAACCAACCGACATTTACAACTACCTGAGAGTGACAACCAATGGGCAATTAATTCATTGACGGATAACCAATATTATGAAACATAACTATAGGCATTGTACTCTGACTACATCATTCCCCCCCAAAAGAAAAAGTCATCTTCTAGGCGACAAATATACATCAAGTAATATTCGAGAAGACTAATAGCAAAAGTGTAGACACTGACTTGTACTGAGCAAACTCAACATTGTAGTGTACTTCAAAAATCAAATGGGGGTCAGAGCAATGCCCCCATCGGGGTCAAGGGGCAGCACCCCTTGTGGGGGTCTTGGGGCAGCACCCAGGGCGTGCTCCTTGTTGCTTACAGGGCGGGGTCGAGGGGCAGCGCCCCCACCGTCAAGATCAATTTAACACCTTTAGAACCACACGGGCCTCCATGGCGCACTTCATTTTCATGACTTTTTAAGATGCCAAAAATAATGTTGAAGGAGCCAAAAAATAGAGATTTTATGTCAAAATTGTGATCAATTCGTACTCTCCCATGAGATTTTAAGACATGTCACTCCACTATATGCTTAAGTTGTGCGGGGAAGGATGACACTGAGATGAACGTATGGTGTACGACCCAAAAGTTGGTACTACATGCTGAGGATCTATCCCGTATGATCTGGGTGACACCTCCATGTATAGCTTGCAACTTTTCCTCATGTGCAGCCTAGAATTCATGTACGGTTTAGTTATTTGCCTTGTGTACAATCCCCTCCTCATTTGACCATACAGTGTACTCCCCACGTATGGCCTTGTGCCGTACAACAGCTACACTCCAAGTATGGTATGATGCTTACCGTACGGCTCAATATCCTTCACTTAATGCGGCTTCCCGTATGGCCCTTCTGGCACCCATGCCTTCTGTACAGGTTGATCATTCATGTATGGCTTAATACCTAAGTTACCGGATTCGGACCCTGGACCCCGGATCCGGGTCCGGGTTCTCCTCCCGGTCCGTGCTGGGTCCAGGCAGGGTACGGATTTGGATTGTGTTTTAACTTTATGAATAAGCCACCGTTTTGTCCTATTCATTAGTGCGATTTCATAAAGGGTCGATATGATTATTAGCAAGCACACGTTCAAATTGAAAAGTGAGCAGCAACGTTCATAAATAAAAAATTGCAGAGGTAATATCGTAATCAAATCATTCAGTCTCTTACGACAACAACAAAGACATTACATATATCAACGAAATGTTAAAATAAAAACAATAGTCTCCAGCCACCATAAAAGTTTGGCACAATAATAAAAGAACATGCAATTACATCTATGCGAGCAAAAATGTAAAAGAGAGATATTACCAAACGGTGTTGATAAAAAAGGATAGAGACTAAATAAAATTATAAAATGATTAATAAAGTTAAAACACAGATCCAAATTTTGAATTTTCATTTTGAAATTCAGTAATTCAATGTGCTGATTTTCTTTAGAATCGTGAACATAGATCAATGATCAAGTATACTACTTAAATTTTTAATGTTTATCTTGGAGATTTGGCATTGATCAATGATCAAGCATCATAGATTCATACTACGAAATGATTTAGTTTTAGAATTACGTATATTTCTCTTATTTTTTGTATATATAATGCATATATATGTAAAATTATATATATATATATATATATTATATGTAAAATTATATATATATATACACTCACGAACCCCTACGAACCCAAACGACATTTTTTTTTTCACGAATCCACGAACCGAATTCGCGAGCCCGAATCCGAATCGGCAACTTGCCTTAATACCATACGACCAATGAATGTGGTGATGTCTGTTGTATGACCAAATATTGTTCTCCATGTATGACTCCTATTTTCCTCCTCTGTACGACATGGTTACTTTTCCGTACGGTTTCTTTTCACTTCTTTCATACGGCTCCATGTTCTTTGCATTGTACAACACTCTCTTTTCCTTGTATTGCTGATCTCTTTCCACGTACGACTTGGTCTTGCAGTGCAGTCTCTGTGCTTTGATCCATGTGATGTAATTGGTGTATGGTCCAATGTCTTCCAAATGGAGGGTTTCCAAACCCCGTGTGGTTGTAGCCTTTAGCTCTTGCAACCGTACAGTTGATTGCCTAGCACGTACGTCAACACTTGATTGTCAATCTGTGCACAATCCCTCCCGGGGTTGCTTATTGTATGACAATTACCCAAGCCACATACAGTTTCCTCGCTTATGTCCTTGTCGAATGGTTCTATTTGTTGCGTTCGACACTCTTCTCTGTCATGCAAATGGCTTTCAGGCACTTCTTCGCACCCGTACATAACTATACTCCTTTGTGCATACAATCTTCTCTACACACGGGTCCTCATTGGTTTGCAAACTCACTTTGTGTTCGTATGGCTTGGTATTGAGCCCATACTGTATTGCTTTGTCTACTTCTGGCACTTCTGTGTATGGATCCTTACTATTGACTTTGCTTTTTTTCGCCTTTGCTTCTTTTTCCTTTTCCCCTCCATTTTCTATCTCAATACTGTCAGATGTATCGTCCATTATTTTACATGCTTTCATTGGTTGCTCTTTAGAGAGAGTTATGGCCTCAAGAAAATTACACTGTGAAAATACTTCATAGTCTTCCATTTGCCAGTGAAATAGTCCATTCAAAGAACTCGTCTCATCTTCAAAATAATCTTCTAGCTCGAGTATCCCTTCGTCATTTGGTTCCACGCCTTTCCTTCTTTCATCCATTTCTAGTGCTTCATCTTCCAACTCTAATTTGGAGGATACCAACTCCTCACTCATCGCTTGGTTCTTCAGATCAATGAAATACTTACTCCCTTTACTCTCGATCAAGAGTGTGTTTCACTTCCAATTGTGATTTCCTTTCACCGTGATCAACTAGCCCCTTATGAAGAGGGTTGTGTCTCAAAACCATGAGTACACAAAACCATTGATCTCAACATTTACTTTGTGGAACTTAGTTTTCTAATATTAAATATATTTCCCATGTAACCGACACATAAAATATCTGACTAATGTTACATACAACTTTACAAGTGGACCCAAATAAATATTTAATGTGCCTAAGCACATCTCCTAAAAGATGCACGACAAATAAATATTTGTTTTACATAATTAAATAATTCTTCCTTGTGCAATTATAGTAATACATATATTTATTGGACACTTGTTTGTTTATGGCATTTTGTGTGGCACTTCAAATCCCCTACGCCAGGGTTTTTAGGTTAATTTTCGTCTTCCATTATCACCTTATCAAATACTTTTGGATTTGTTTTGAATTTTAAAAGATTGTCATCATCTTTTGGCAAATTCTATTCTTGCAAATATTGTTGCTGCTTGACATCCATCATTCAGTTGCAGGTGTATGCACATTTAGATGTATAATTTCCAAACTCTCCTTAAAGAAACTCCTTGGACCATTTTTGAAGTATTTCTGTATTCGAGTCATCACAAATTGGCTTATCCATCATTTGAGTTAGGCTCAAATCTTTTCTATTGGAGTCCTTTATGCTCACCCTTCTCTTGCTTTTTGGATTTAGTTTCGACAACTCTCATGTTTTCCTCTTCTTTGAACTCTAGTTGGTTGCAACGCTCAATAACATATCCTTGTAAGATCTTAGGCATAATAACAAAACAATACAATAGTGACACAACATGGAAAAATGATACAAAGGTGTCCCTAGGTGAAGAGCGATCCTGCATTGTCTGAAACAATTCCACTTTTTTTTCATGTTCACTTCATATTTTTCTATTTTTCTTACCAGGTTTTGTTTTTTAGTTTTAGTCCTAGTAATCAATTGAATCGCTTTTTTGAGATTACCCGTGGTCAAATCTGCATATCATAGCTGGGTTCCAATTTTTATCACTACCATAGTTCTAGGACTCTCTAGGACTCTTCGAGTTTTGGCGAGTCTTGAGCCGAGTGACCCTAGTCGAGTCCTAGGGGCCCAAGACTCTCCAAGAACTCTCTCTAGACGAGACTCACTAGAAACTGGTATTTTGTCGAGTCTTGCCGAGTCTTGCCAATTTTTCACCGAGTCCTGAGTCGAGTTAGCCTTGCCAAGTCCATGCCGAGTCCGAGTCTTGTTTCTATGGTCACTATTGAGTTCTAGATTTCCCAACCAGGCAACTATGTATTTTGTTTGGGCTGCTTTTGTTCATGTTGGCAAATAAACAAGTTCAATACCAAAGGTTGTGAAGATGAATCTCTAACCAATTAAACTTATCAAAAGATGAGATACATAGCTTGGATAGCTACAACATGAAAATATGAAACTCATATACCAAGTGAATGAATGCTTATTTTAAAAGTGCAATTAATATGCCTAAGTTGTGGAGGGAATATAATTGTTTATCATATTTCAAATGTTTCAAAAGCTTTTACATCAAAAGCGAATATTTTTTCAAATGCCTAAGTTTGTTTTAAGTTATGCAAAGTGTAATCTGGAAGCTACTGGCCAATTTGGATTGAAAGTTATAAATGCATTCAAAGCAAGGATCGAACCATCATTTGAGCATTTGTTATTTGATGACTTCGGTGAAATTGTGAGATGTTTTGTGCCAAGGGTTTCAGTGCTGAGGGCTGTAAATTCTTCAGAGACTTTGCACTTCGAATTGGTTAAGACTATACTAGTTAATTGTGCTTGGAGGTGGTTTAAATCAGAGCCATCAATTGTACTTTATTGGTGAAGAAGTTCAGGAATTATAAGGGTTTCATTGGAGATCAAAATATTGAAGAGATAATCATTTGCATATCAAAATTTGTGCTTTTGCTACAGTTGCTGTGAATAGTGATTTTGCTGTAGTGGCCATGAATAGTGTTTTTGCTACAATAGCCGCGAATAGTGATTTTGCTACAGTACCTGTGAATAGTGAAATTGCTACAATACCGCTGAGGGTCAGAGTTATATGAGATGGGGAATTATGATTCACACTTGTTGCTGTGTGTGAGCTTCCTTTATACCCACGACTCAATCCAGGTTTCTCTATTATAGCTGCAAACTGATTTTAGTACTTAATAATTGCAATTACTTGCTTTGTAATAATTTATCAATCAATGGAAAACAATTCATGCCTGTGATTTGCAAGTAGTTTCAGATTTCATTTTATGCAAAGTTATTGTCTTGCCTGCAACACTTTTTAAAAATTCAAGGAATTGCATATTTATTTCAAAAATCAGTTATATATATCATTTGCATAGCAATTCAGTGGGTTGGTGAAGTTAGAACTTGTAGGGGTTCTTACAAGGGGGAGGGAGAAGAGAACTTCATTTGAAAGGGGGGATATATGGAGGAAGGAAGAAAGAAGGGAACAAAAGAAATTAAAGAACCATTAATGGGAGAAGAAAGGAATGGGAAGAAGATAAGGAATGGGAAGAAGATAAGGAAGTGACTCTTTCAAAGGGGCAGCAATGATGAAAGGTTGTGACCCTTTCAAAGGGTGGTAATTGTGAAAGGTGGTGACCATTATGAAGAGGTGTGACTCTCCCTCACTTTGGAGGATATAAAGGGGATAATATTTCATTTCAGGAGGAGATCCAAGGGAGATCAGTTTGGGGAATAATATATTATTCTCAAAGGCAACAATGAAAAGTGGTGACTCAATCCTTATGAAAGGTGGTGACCCTTCCACCAATGAATTATAAATGAGGATTCGTTCCAAGCAATGAAAGGGACTTATCAATCATCACTCACCTATACCTCAAGAAATCGATGAAGGAAGATCAAACCATTGAGCAATAACACTTATCCAAGAGGGCAGCAATCAACATCCTTGGGAAAGATTTAGGGAAATCCCAAAAAGGGGACATTACAATTGGTATCAGAGCTTTGATCCTGCCAGCTTGCAAGGTAAAGACAAGATGATAGTTACAAGATTTACAGAACTATCATACGGATGTTTTAAATAGTCATGTGAGTGTTGTAAGTGCTCTCCAAACCTAATTTAACATTGGATGATTGAAGCAAATTGAGAAGACATATAAAGACAATGGAGAGCATATGGAGAAAGGTTTACAAAAGTGAAATGCTAGCTAAAACAGTTAGGAAGACAAAAGATTGTGATAGGTTTAGAAAAGCACTGCAAAGTCAAGTGTACGATAAACAAAAGTTAATAAGAGGATAGTTGGATAGAGATCCTTGCCACACTCATGAAGGTCAAGTTCATTGACGTGCACGATACTGATGATAAGGACGTAGGCGACATTTATACCAGGAATAGTTAAATAAGACTTTGTGTTAGTTAATGTAATAAAACACTGTTCAGAAGGGGTGTCAGTTGTGTCATCAGTTGGTGACGGTTGGAGACTTAACCAACCGTGTCGCGTCTATTTGTAGGGAGTCCGGAACAAGTGAAGTGGTGGTTAATGTTGGAACTATTATGCTATGGAATATATATCATTCTTTCATTTATGGTGTAATGTGATTCTATGTTATTCATGCTATTGTTGTATTTCATTTATCTCTGGTATTATGCAATCCTGTTGAATCTGTATATGCTGTGCAATCCATCTCCAGTTAGGCATCTAACATTTTGGCACCGTTGCCTAAGTTCGAACTTGACGGTCGAGGGAAGTAGGATTGGCAGGATGGCAACATAATGGGTCGTACCTTCAACCAACAAGTCCTGGTAACTATTAGTGACGGAGAAGACAATACCGAAGTAACCCGAGAGGACCAGTTAATGTAGAACTTGGTTCACGCGTGAGACGTGTCGGTTGACAAGTACGTATAGCGGGAGGCTCGGGAGAGAGCGTCTCGGCTAGTACGGTATGTGCCGAACTCACGGTGAGCAGTCCTGTATACGATCTTTTGGGTAGCCTTCCGAGATTGTTAACTCCGACAATTAATGCCCAACCTACCAAACAAGGATAGAAGGCAACGCATGAAGGCGAAGACAAAAGGAGAGAAGGAAGCCAAAACTACCGTACGGAGGTCTCTGCGTATCCAAGGGCAAGCTGAGAGACGCCAACGACCACTACAACTAGTGAAACAATCTACTGGCCCCCCACCGTGGGCATGGGGCGGCAGAATACAACCGGCAAGACAGGAGTGGGAAGCGATCGCTAGAGAACTACCACTCCCGAGCAATTCCTGGCCGCACGAAGGATCTGACACCGACAGTTGGGAAGGTGGTGACTCGGTACCAACTGAACCATCCGTACATTCCGAAGAGGACAATAGCCAAGAGGGAAATCTCGAAGGGTAGGTAGCGGATTTATTTGAGAGTACCTTGCGGGGCATCGACAATCTCGTTATCTCTATTGGATCAAGAATAGGGAGAACAAAACCAGAGACTCCGGGGAGAAGAGAGTACTGGTAACACTACGAAGGAGGCAACCAAGACGTGAACAACAGAGGTGGAGGGGTAGAAGGCTCGCACATAGCCAGAGGCGCGGAAGACGCACAGGGACGTGGAGGAGGAACCAACCCACCGACATCTAATAACGTGCACGGTGCCTACCGTACGTGGCAAATGGCAAACCCCTGGAGAAGTAGAAACTGCCCAAGTTCAGTGGGGACAAATCAGAGGATCCGACCCGCCACTGTAAACCATGTGTAACGATGTGGGAAGCAAATGGCCAGAATGACCATGACTACTGGTTGAAGGCTTTTCTTGCCACCCTACGAGGGACTGCAATTGATTGGTACACGGACCTGCTAGCAGGGGGCAAGGCTACTTGGGATGACCTGAAAAAAACATTCCAGGAGGAGTTCAAATTGCTCCGTGATGATGATGAAGTACTGACAAAAATTTACAATACACGACAGGGAAAAAATGAAACGGTACGAGCTTACCATTGTAGGCTAAAGGAACTCATTGGTAAACTCGAAAACCAGCTAGCGGATGCTCTGAAAAATGATGGTTCATTGAGGGACTAACTCCATCCCTAAGGAGGAAGATGAAAGTGGTGCCACCATCCTCGTACACCGATGCCTACAACCGTGCGATGGATATTGAAAGTGAAAACAAGATATCCAGAGGTAAGAAGAAGACGAGTGATGACGATAGCACGGATGGGGACAGTGAGGGAGAATCCAAAACTATACAGGTGCTACAAAAAGGTGTGATGAGATTGATGAAGAAAATGAGGGTTGGAAAGGAGGAGACAAAAGATGGCAAGGAACTTTGGTGCACGGACTGCAAGTTGGAAGGCCATACCAAAACCAACTGTCCAAAGAAGGTATTTTGTGACATTTGTCAGTTACTAGGGCACTCCATCAAGGAATGCCCGTACAATCTGAAGGCAAGGAGTGCTCAAGTGCTCTTTACCCAAGGGGAACAAACAACTCCACTTGTCACACCTCCAAGAAACACAAATGCCTCGCCGGGAGGTTACCGCAGCAACCAACGAGGAAGTAATAACAATAGAAACAATAAAACACCAAGAAGCCGCATCTAGTACAACACGAAGGGGTGGCCCATGATACAATGCCGTAGATGTAATGAGTGGGGCCACTTTGCACGAGACTGTTAGAGTGGCAACAACCAAGGTGGAGGAAGCATGCTATGCAAATGGTGTGGTCCTGGCAGCCACGAGGATGCTAATTGCCCTAAGGGGAAGGGGGTAAATATGATAAACATCACAGGATATGAGGAGGAGGTCTTGGCAATCACAAGGTCCCAGACGAAAAAAAGCCACGTACCCTGATTCACGTATGGAGAAAGAAAGGTTGAAGGAAGCCGGAATGGAAACAAAATTGGCAATGGAGGAAGAACAGAGGCAAACACATGGTACTCCCATACAATCAACTTCAAAAGCCAACATCATACAACAGATGTTACAGGCGATAGTCCCAGCACGAGTGACAGACCTACTGGAGACGCTACCACAACTGAAGGTGGCAATTACTAACATAAGTGACACTAACGGCAACCAAGATATTGGCAAACAAGGGGCGAATGGGACCGGAAAAAAAGACGAGGACGTTGCTACCTCTAATGGTGCCACGGATCCTATGCTGTTAGCAGTGGGTGTCGGATGGACACCCGCAGTGGTCGAAATGAAAATCATGGGACGCACGTTGACCAACACTATTGTAGATGGAGGATCTGGTGTAAATGTACTGCCGGAAGAAACGTGGAAGGACCTTGGTAAACCTACACTCTAGCTACCAACCTTCCACTTGGTAGGTGTTGACTAGCATGGTATAAAACCGACCGGGACACTCATGGCGTAGAAGGTTGTTATTGGAACCCAACAGTTCTTTCTAGATTTTGTTGTCATCGCCCTCGAAAGGAAGGGGTATTGACGCCCTCCTCGGTAGGGGCTGGCTCATCACAGTGAAGACCAACCACAATTGGAAGTAGAACACCCTTTCCATCGAGAGTGATCGAAAGAAATATGTCACCGACCTACGGAATTAGGTGGTAAGCTAGGAACTGGCATTGGACTCCTAGTCCGAAGGAGGAGAGTTGGGCAAAGAAAGAGGGATCAATCTAGATGATGAGGGAGTTCTGAGACTTGAGGATTGTTTGGTAGACGAAACGAGTTCACTAAATGGATTGTTCCACTAGTAGATGGAGGATTGTGAATTTTTCCATCCAGGCTGTAACATGTTAGAGCTTCTGGAGGAAACCATCAACTGGGGACCAAAGCATTTGGAAAAAAACCTAACTTGTAGGAAACCTTTGACTCAAGACCAAACTATTTGGAAGAAAAAACAGTTGGGAGCATATTGTACGCACATCGGGAAGGAAGGGATCCATACATTCAAACACTAGCATACCGTGCGGACGAGAGAAGGCAGAGACTGTACGGTCAGTACGGAGGCAGGAGGGGCTGTACGGTGTATGGACCGAGCGGAGCTAGGAGGAAGAAGGAATAAACGTACAAGCGAGAGGAAAAACATCCCTACGGTAGAGGCCACAGGAGTTATCCGTACGGGAGAAAGGAAGGAAAAACGAGATATCGAAGTAGTTGAAGACATTTAAGAAAATTGAAGAAGGGGAATTCCAGGCCGTACGGAGCATACAGAAGCCACAGAGAACATAGTCCATACGACACGTACGAACAAGAAGATGACTTGGCCGTACAACCGAGGGAGAGGAGGGCGTCCGCCAGCCCCATAAACCATGTACGACGTGGAGTGGGGAGTGTATGCCCAGAGGACGAGACCCTTGTACGAGGAGACAGGAAAATTCAGTGCTGTATGGAGCAGGAGCCGTATGGATGGAGTGGCAAAAAATTTCCACGTACGGATGAAGGGGCGACAAGGTTTGACACACATAGTGGAATCCGTACGGAACAGAGAGGGTTCAGACAATACAGTCTGTACGACTAATAGGCACTGGCACTTTCAAGTTGTCCATACGGTCCGTATGGTTGGTAATAGCATAGTAGGCACTCCAGTGGGCACCATGGGCAGTGGAGTCGGCAGTACCATGATACTTGCCAAAGGAGAGATGGCGTCGAAAATGGTGTGCGCCATGGAGTTTTGTGTGGTTTTCAAGGTGCTAATTTGGTCTTGGCAGCGGGGGCGTTGCCTCTCGACCCTGCTGGGGGCACTGCTCCCATACCCTGCGAGGGGCGCTGCCCCTCGACCCTACTAGGAGCGCTGCCCCCAGACCCCTGCAAGGGGTGCTGCTCCTTGACCCCGCTGGGGGCGTTGCCCCCAAACCCCTATTTGATTTTTGAACTACACAACTTTGAGTTTGTGCAGTACAACTCATTGTCTACATTCTTGTCATTAGTCTTCTTGGATATTACTTGATGTATACTTGTCGTTTGGAAGACAACTTTTTCTTTTGGGAGGGATGATGTAAGTGGCATTTATGCCAGGAATAGTTAAATAAGACTTTGTGTTAGTTAATGTAATAAAACATTGTTCTGAAGGGGTGTCAGTTGGCGATGATTGGAGACTTAACCAACCGTGTCACGTCTATTTGTAGGGAGTCCGGAACAAGTGAAGTGGTGGTTAATGTTGGAGCTATTATGCTATGGAATATATATCATTTTGTCATTTATGGTGTAATGTGATTCTATGTTAGACATCTAACAAGGGAAAGATAGCACCTTGTATGAGTATGAAGACATTGATGTCCTCATTCATGAAAAGTAAGGCTATATAATATATGGAAGAGAAATGTTGTGGAGTCCAAGTATGAAAAATTGTTGTCGCATTTGCATCTTCAGGGTATCAAGATATTCAAGGCAGAAATCTAAAACTATTTGTCTTCGTTGTGCACCATGGTGGGTCTTGTTGCTGTTGTAGTTGTAGTAATGAGCTAGTTTCAAGTTGTCATAACATTGTTTGAAGTATATGGATCCTTTTACGCATGCTGAAGTTACAGTTATAAGAAAAGCATACAAATTCATGATTTAAGAGTAGATGTAATGAAGGGTTATGAGGAAATCCAAAGAGACACATAAGCATATCCTCGAAGCATATTAGGGTAGATTTAGAGCAGTCCTAGAGTAGAAAAATATGAAGAGTATTTCAAATTTGTTTTGAAGCATATTGGAGCAGATCTATGGGACATATTGAGTAAATGTTTGAGGTATATTGGTGCAAATTTATGACACATTTATGAGCATCAGGACAGGTTTAGGCCCCCATTCTGGCTCATGGGAGCAAAAAGATGGGGTTAGGCCCATTTTCTGGCTCTAAATGGCTATGAGCAACAAGATGGAGTCAGACCCACTTTTTGGCTCTAAATGGCTTATGAGGAGCAAGATGGGATTAGGCCCACTTTCTAGCTCTAAATGGCTTATGAGCAACAAGATGGGTTAGGCCCACTTTCTGGTTCTAAATAGCTAATGAGTAGCAAGGTAGGGTTAGGCCCCCTTCCAATTAATAGGAGCAATAAGGTAGGGTTAGGCTCCCTATTGCGACCTCCTCCCCCCAACTCTAGGATGATTGACCATTGACTGAAAGGGATGATGTCAACATGATGTCATCCAATGCCAAGTTGTCAAAATATTCTTTGTAGATGAAATATTCCTAATAAATGCTGAAATTGCTGTTTAGAGTTTGAAAAATGCTATTCAGACATGAAAATTGCTCTCTATGATGTAAGAAATCTTTGGGCAATGACATAGTTGATTATGTAGGTAGTTTGAATGGTCGAAGGACTATAGAGATCAGTTGAGAGATCCCCATGGGCGGTTGAGGGTCTATGCCATGTGGACCCTCATAGTGCCTTTATACTTAATGGGCTCAAAATCCCTTGTAGTACTTGCCACAATACCTTGTGACTTGTTGAATAAAAAATATTTGTAGAATAATAGTATTAACTTATGGTCAGAAGATTTATCCAGCAAACAAAACAGTGTTCGTATTGGTGATGCTCAATTGCACAACTAAATATTTTGTGAATAATTTTGTTTGTGTAAAAATATTCTCTATGGTATGATCTGTATAATTGAGGAAGGAGAATTTTTTTCTTAAGGCTTTAGGCAAGGTGCTCCAAATTTCATGAAATTACAATTGATCTTTAGGTTTTTTTACTGCTATACTTGGTAAATTGCATTCATAAAATAATAATAAAGATGGTAGTGCATACTAGATACAGGAGCAAAATATATCTTTATTCGCTCATGAATTTATCACAGAGAAGAAGACCAGAGATGGTTGGTCAAGGATTCCAGTTTATCCAACTATATTATACTACCTTCCTTGACAATACATGACATATTTAAAACACCCAACGGTTGCCAAGAGGAACATAACCATCGACCAACTGACACATATAACTACCCAAGAGTGACAACCAACTTAATACATTGTCGGATAACCAATATTATAAACATAACAATAGGCATTGTACGCTGATACATCACCCCCCTAAAAGAAAAAGTTGTCTTCCAGATGACAAGTATACATCAAGTACTATTCGGGAAGACTATTGGAAACTGTAGACAATGACTTGTACTTTTGCAAACTCAAAGTTGTAGTGTACTTCAAAAATCAAATGAGGGTCAAGGGGCAATGCCCGCCACCAAGCCCAAATTAAGACCTTTAGGGAAAACTTCATGGCGCACATCATTTTTGTGACTTTTTAAGATGCCAAGAGTAATGTCGAAGAGGCGAAAATACAGAAGTTTCATGTCAAAATTATGATGTAGAAGTTGCGGAAGCCGTACAAGGATGAACTTATGATGCCATGACTGCCATACCTAATGGCCCAACCACACTACACTCCTCTTGACAAGGTACTATGCTGCTTTCAAGTCACTTCCACAGTGTATTAGACCCTTCATTCATACGGGCCTGATGCCAAGCTGTTAAACATAGTACAACAAATTCAAAATTATCCTCCTTACCCTGTACGACAGTGTTGCCCACTGGTTCCGTACGCCGTATGACTTGGTTGAGAGAATTTCTGTGAGCTGAATATGTCATACACTATACAGTATGAAGACTTGTACGTGTGGGGAAAGAGTTTGTATGCTGTATTGTAGTGTTGAAAGGACCCGTCACATAGGAAGGGAGATACTGATTTGTATGCTGTATGGAAATTTTGAGTCTTGCAGAAATTGTCGTATCACAAAACATGATGTTTATACAAAGAAATTCACCGTCCTTATGGGGAAAGAAATAATGTGTGTGGAAGAGACAGTATTTGTTCTGTATGGGTGCTCTTATTTTAAAAAAAGATGCTGTACGACAATTTGTACATGGTTTCTTATGTCGTACGAAACTTGATGTATGGTGTATCAAATGCTGAAATCGTACACTGAAATGAGTAGGATGGTGCCGTCCCAGCTGTGGGATTCGTATGAAGTTTTTTCTCCAACTTGTGATTGATGCCAAAGTGGTTCTCTTCTTTCCGCTCCTTCCTGCCAAGTGCTTGCCAAGGTAACGATAAACATCAGCTTCGTTCGTCTATCCGAAGACATTAATGTAAACTCTTTCTTAGTTTCTCCCTTTTTCTTGTCCTACAATATATTTCCTCTATGAAGTATTCCAAGTAGCTATTATAACATGCAACTCAATCACATTGTGCTGCTGGCATGATTTTCCGGTTTTAAATGGCTGTTTTCCACATGATTTTTTCTGTGCTCAACCTTCTAGAACTGCCATCAATTTTTTTGTTTTCTGTGTTCATAATAGATCTGATAATTTTGTTATGAAAAATTTCCTTTATTTTATTGCAGGTTTCTCTACTAGGAAGGTTACATCATAGAAATCTTGTAAATCTGCTTGGATATTGCGTGGAAAAAGGTCACCGCATGCTGATCTATGTGTACATGAGTAATGGCAGTCTTGCACACCATCTGTACAGTGAGTATTTTATGTATTTCTTTTATCTCTTGTATTTTATGAAGCTGTAGATATCAATAGCCTACTAGGGTGAGCATGATTTTGATTTGTTTGGTGCAAATAGTGCTAGAGCCTAGAACAGACAAACTGGGGCTCTATAAAATTTCTGGGATCATAAAACAGGTAGTAACATTTTGTATGTAATTCAGAATATGCATATAGAAAAGTAATTTGTCGATCCTGTGATATCAAAGATTCTTCTATTTAGTCAAGTTTACTTTTTTATACAACTACAAATGGCGACATGAAATTTGTTTGGTTTTATGGTTTTCCAGACTCAATTTGGACATTAGACATACGTAGTAGCTTTAAGTATAGAATTTGTGTCTATGTGTACCATTTTTAATCTATATATTCCATTCATTTCTTGTATAGAGATTGTCATGATATTGACTTTTTTGATACAAATAGTGCTAGAACATGGAATTTCGAGTCATAATATGTTTATGAGAAAGTAATATTGCCATTGTCTGATATCAAAGGTTTTTCTATGTAATGTAATTTACTTTTTAATACAACTACAAATGAAGGCATGAGGCAGAGAACAAAATTGAGGAAAATCATGTAATAAATTTTTCTATAGTTTTAGTGATACTTGAGAGGAGGAAGTTTTGAGTCGTCTATGCTTTGCTTGTTCTTCCGAAACAAGAGAATCATAACCTGAATATTCTGCAACTAATTGCTAAAAGAGAGCCATGGAATGCAGAGCTTCTGATGCAGCCAAGTTGAAATACGCAACTTGTTTTTCAGCTGGAAGGGGAAAAGAAAACCTGTGAAGTACACACTGGTCAACCTCACATCTAGAATGTAGTGCACTGTATGGAGAATGTACTTGCCAATGGCCATGCAATTTAATGTGAATGACATTCAACTTTGAAAACACTTTAGTAGGCTGATCACTCCCAAGCCTACTTCAGACTTGATGTCCATGACTCGTTCTTGTTGATAGAGCCTTTCAGGTGCACAGGCTTCTCATTGCTCAAGCTCTTCTCACTATCTCATTTGCCTTTCCTGTATTGGACATGCCATGTCTCTCTCAATATTCTGAATAACTGATCTCCTTGATCCAATAGTATGAGGCTTTAGGTACTTGTCTTTCACAATTACTTTTTCAGTAAACTCCCTTCTATGATTGGCTCTTAAATGTGACTAATCAATTTCTCATCCTTTTATCTTCCAATTTCATTCTATTGCCTTTGATTTAGCTTCCCAAATATTGGCTTCTTGGACTAATATAGTCTGTAGGCACAACATTTGAGCAGTAGGGAACTGTACTGTTCTAACAAGAAGGTTAAATGTACAGCTGGAATAATTATGGGGGAGAGTAGGATGCTGTTTGGTGATATGGATTTGAACATACTGCGCAATAGAAGAATCACCCAATTGTATGGTGTGTAGAGGAGGTTCCCTGGTATAAAAAGTGGGTTGTATGGTGGTAGTAAAAAGTTATACGATGGCAGCAGGTTGTGCAATGGAGGAATGTAGAGCTAGGGCGATACGACAGACTTAAAGCCAAAAATTCAATTTTGAGATTGTATAGTGGAGTAATTGGCAACTTTGTTATTATTGTTTTTAATTTTCTCCTTCACACATCTGCAGAGAGGAAGAATTGGGGGCTTTGTTATTTTTTTAACCCATTGTAATACATTAGGTTTTCCCTTATAGTTATTATATGCACTCTACTATTTTCATGTGGGATGCATCTTGTATTTCTGTCTTCAAGTTCGTCAAGTTTCCTTGTATTGTTTTTTCAATTTCATTAATTTGTCATATATGTTGATGTACGTAAAACAGGTAAGGTCCCTTGAAACATTCATTAACACAACATGAAACGATAGAATTGAGAGTAAATCTTTTAATAATTTCTATATCTTTAATTGTACCTTCTTCAACATTAGGTAAGTTCAGTTTCAACGATACAGTGAAGTTTGCAAAATTGATCATGTTTATGGCTTCTCCAACTTGAATCATTTTGTTATCATCTTCTAGTCCCAAATTATGATTTACCAATGGAAACCCTTATAATTAGTGTCATCTTTGCTTCCAAATTGATGTGTTAATTCCTTGTCCAACTTGAGGTCACCCACTTTATATTGTGTAAATACTTGAGGATAAGTACAATGTATAGATACTTCATGGTCATCTCATTGTTTTCTTTTCCCTTATTTGATATCTATGAAGTTACAATTAGGTTGAAACACTTCATAATCTTCCATTTGCTAATAGAAGAGATTTCTAGGAGAGCTAGTTTTGTCTTTTGAACAGGTTTGGAACTCAAGAATCCCTTCATTGTTTGGCTCCATAGTAACTTGGTCTTTGCTTTCCAAGCATTCTTCATCAAAGTCTGAATTTGATGATTTGTCAGATGAGGCCACTTCTTCGTCAACTAATTGGTTCTTCAAAGCTATGATGTATTTCTAGTCTTTAATTTTTGATAGAGAATAGATTCTTCTTACAGCTATTTCTATTCTTCTTATAGCTATTAACAGCCTTGGCTGCTGTCAGCCAACCTTGGCCCAATAATGCATTGTCTTTTTCCTTTAAAGAGATGATTACAAAAATCAAAAAGAAATTTGAGTGCTCATTATTAGGTTTTGGCCCATGACTAGTCTAAGTACCTTTAAGTTGTATTGATCTGCTCCCACCAATTGTAAGGTCCGTGGCTAGATTGTGGGTTTTACAAGATTCCTCCAACTTTCTTGCTAGTCAGCGATGAACATTGGTATTAGTGAGTGTACTCACCAATATCTATATGTGTATGATTGTTGGTCATTGGGCTAGACTCATTGCCAACAATGTGTGGTTGATCACTTGGTTCCTTGATAGAGGAGTTCCACAATTGATTCCTTTTGTTTTATCTAGTTTCCCCCATCAAATATTGCATCGTCAATTATGAGGTGTTCATGTGCATACTCCATCTTGTGGTTAGAATGGGCATTTATATTTATAACTTCAGTTTTGGAATGCTATGCAATAAATCTATCGCCTTCGTAGGTAGTGTGGTTTGCAACACTTTTCTTGCAATAGCCTGGCGTAAACTAAGTTTGCTCATAGTTGTTGCCTTGAACACCGTTGGCAGAGAAGTCCAGGATTGCCTTGCTTGGTGGGCAATCTCTTGTGAAATGACCTCACTTGTTGCAATTCTCAAATGAATTGCATTTTGGTATCTATTATCTCTTTGGTTTTGGTATCCACTGAGTGACGCATTCAGAGAGGCGTTTGGTGTTGATGGTTCTCCTTGAGCAAAGATTACTTGGGTGCTCTTATTTTTTAGATTATATGGGCAAACCTATATTTAATGGCCCACAAGTTGATGTATTTCATAAAACATATCCTTTTGGGACACTTTCTTTTGGCAGGACCTTCTATTTAATAATGAATACACTAAATTTCTTTCCCTTCTGTTTTCGTTAGCTCTTTCATCATTCTCGTCATGTCTCACAAATAGCCTGTACTGATCTTGTGTCATCATCACTTGGTTCAGAATCATCTTCACTTTTCCTCAAGCAGGAAGATGTTTTTTGTTTTCACTCTCTATGTCCATCGCCCACTTGTCCACATTCTCATATGATTGGGGAGGTACTATTTTCATCTTCTTTCTGTTGATACCCCTATGCATTTTGAAAGGGAAAACAAGTTTTTTTTAATTTTTCATTTTTACAAGCAGGGCTGACCTGCTGTTGCACGAAAACAGGATTGACTGGATTTGATTTGAAGGATAAAAATGATATATACATAAGATTAAATTGCATGTTGTTCACATTCAGTCCATAGTAGATCAGCAGTATAGAAAAGGAGCAGGATATGAATCCTATGATAGAGTGGATCAGCTGATGAAGGTGACAAATTAGGTATATGTGGCAGAAATCTATAGGGTAAAAGATAACAGACTTGCTTGGGTGCACTTTAAGTGTGGCCAAACCTTCTTCAATCTCTGGAAAGGGTATAAAACAGGGCTCAAGTCATGATTTTTTGTCTCAATACTAGTGCACATTTTAAATTTCCAAATTATTGGTAAACTTACCTAATCTAGAAAACGTGGTTGAACCTCAAGTGCATCCTGTCCAAGCATCACCAGGTGCACCTTTTGACTGGCTTTGCCACATGACAACCATAAAATTTATGTGCCAAGGTCTAAATGCAAATATGTCTTAAATCTGGGCACATATGTTAAGTGGTTTAACCGTTTAACACTCCAAATATGCAGCTAAAACATAAGGGAAATTGACAAAGTGATTAGTGATGTGTGCCTGCAGTTCCAAATAGTAGCTAACATTTTAGTCATTTCCACCAAAACTCTAAAAGGAGGGCAGTGTGTCATGAGGTGTGTCAAGGGCTTGACACCTGTTGTTCCACCCAACTTCAAAAAATAATTTGAAATCAGACATGAGCACTCCTTTTTCTGGGTTAGACCCTAAGCCCTTAACACCAAAGCATAAAAAAAGAGGCTGTGGTTGCTAACATATGTCAGAGGAGAATGAGCCATAAAATCAGACTGGGGTGCACATTTTAAAGCTACTCTTAAATTTAAGTCTGAAGCTTAGCAAATGATGGCACCATTTACAATACTTAGTCTAAAAGCACAAGTAGGAGTTAAAGCATGAAAGACGAATTCCAACATCTATAAAGGAATAAACTTATCGTTTGAAATTTAGAATTCAATTCATCTGTTCTGACTTCTGAGTCACAGCAGAAACAAAGCAATTTGTTCATATTTTTGCAGGTTTATGAAGTTACTTTCAGATTTTGATTGATTTTCAAGAAGAGCAGCAGTTTCCAAAGAGTTTCCAGCAGTTTCCCTTCATATTCTCCGTTTTCTTCTTATCTGCTTTCTGCTTTTATACAGTTCTATATTGAATTTTCTTGTTTCCAAAAGATTGTTTTTCATTCCCAGCAAGTTGATTGTTCAAATTTTTACTTACCAAAACCCTGGGAAAGCAAAGAGGAGATAATAGGTTGATTGTTCAAATTTTTACTTACCAAAACCCTGTGAAAGCGAAGAGGAGATAATTTATCAGTGACAAAGTTGTTTGAGCTACTCTACTTGATCACATGATTATCTTGCTTGATGAAGAATGTGGGAGACGCGATTAAAGAAAGCTTTTCTTGTGCTTCAGAAATTCAGGATTCGACATTCAAATGTTTGGCATTTCATCATGCTAAAATATTGGTGGATTCATCATGGTTAGGGTTGTAGTTTTCTTCAAAATATTCATCAGATTTAAGAGATTTTCTAGGATTTGCCATATTTCAGGGGATTTGTCAGTTGCTTAAGAGTTTCAGAGGATATTCTTACATGAATTGCTATTCATAGCAATGACATATTTGGCAATGACTATTTCTAGGGTTATATTTTTATGCAATGGATGAGAGCCTATTTTAGGCTGTATATGTATTATTAGTTGTTTTAGATTATGTTTGCTTTAAAGTGCATTTCTTTCTTCTTTTTCTGTAGCTTTCGCATAGGTTTGCTTTAAGAGAATTCTTTGTAGAATGTTTTATTATCATTAAATCCCACCCAGACTCGGCAAAAACTTGGCAATTTGAAAAACCCAAGAAATTTAGAGTTTTTTAAGGATTTAAAACTTCTTTCACGGACCTTTTAATAATAAACGTTAAAAACACATAAACACCATCAAATAGAAGCTAACTAGATCACATACAAAAGTATACATCGATTGCATAAGTATAAATGCAAATTTTAGCTGAAGGAAATAACACACTTGATTTATATAAATATTTATGTTGTCAATGTACACAAAACTCATTTAATATGAAATCCATGGCATAGAAAAAATATCAAAACAATAATTAGAAGTCTAGGGCTCAGAAGAGGTTACATTACTCATCCCAACATCAAGACAAGTCACGTGGTGGTGTCTAAGATATGTGCTGGATGATGATGCAGCCATGATATTTGCTTGTGTCTCAATGACTTTGGTGGGTATAGTCAAGTGAGGATTTCATTATTAAATTTTTCTTGGAGCCTCTAAGACTGCATTTTTTGTTGACGAGTACATTAACAAAGAAGAATGGTTAAGTAAAAAGATAAATGGTAAATGGTTATGTTCTATTTAATCTTAACTAGGATGCTGATAGTTGGGATTCTTCTACGAGTTGTCTATGCAGAGCATGATTGATACATTTTGCATTATAAAAATGGCATTTCTTGCCAACTATGATTCATTACAAGTCTATGGCTCATAGGAGGTTGCATTACTTATCCCAACATCAGGACAAGTTATGTGCTAGCATCAAAGATAGGTCCTGGATGATGATGTTGCCATGATATTTGGTTGTCTGAATGATTTGTGTGTATATTGATATCAGTGCGGAATTTATTATTAAATTTTTCATGAAGCCTTCAAGACTGCATTTTTTTTTGACAAGCTCATTAATGAAGAGGAATGGTTAATTAAAAAGATAAATGGTTATGTTCTATTTTGACCTTAGCTAGGATACTATAGATGGGATTCTTCTGAGTTGTTTATGCAAGGCATGTTTGATACATTTTGCATTATGAAAATGACATTTCTTGCCAAGTATGACTTAACTGGTATTATTAGTACAAGGATTGTAGCATACCAACTTTGCCTATGGTGGTCCTTGTGTGCTAACCAAGTTGTCCAATGTATGAAACAAGATAATACTTGATTGTGGCTTTGACTGTGAAGATGCACAAATTTGCAACAAGGGATATTTATTTTGTAGGATTTTATGATCATGATTCATCATTGGTCCATTACTTGCATAGGCTTATAGGTGTATGGGGGTTTGGGGACAACACCAGAACAAGATTGAGGGGTAGCATCCCTTGCAGGGGCCTGGGGGCAACACATGACTCGTGGGTGATGTTTTTCTAAATCCTAGATGGGAATTTAATAAACTAAACAAGCATTGAAATTTTGTGAGTTTTTTTAAATTTCCGCATCTCTAGGTCGGGACCTACCAAGACTCGGCGAGTCCGACAAGTCTAGCAAGTCTGGCAAGTCTCTAGATTTGGTGAGTTTGGGAAAGATTTAGAGACCGAGTCTCCCTGACTTGGCCAAGCTGGCCTGCCTTCGACTCGCCGAGTCTTGGCAAGTCTAGGAGAGTCTTGTTACAATGGTTGTTATTTATTTTATACATTTTGTTTGCATCTTGTTAATACCAAAATTGGAAACCCTAGGAAACTTTGTTTTTTTAGATCATTCTTGTCACACATTCAATGTCTACTAAGTTGCCCTTCCTCTTTGTGTTTTTAGATTTTTGCCTAGGTTCTTTACAAGCCCTTTTTGCGGATTATTTATGGATGAGGAACAATAAGCTATGAGTAAACCAACATATGAAGACTCAAGGGTGAAATGGAAGACAATATCTGAAAGAAGATTAGAAGGCAAAGGCAACGCCTAGGTAAAAGAGTGAATTGAGTGGCCGAGATAGGAGAGAGGTTTGCCACGAAGGAAATAACTTAAAGCAGATAAATGGAAATCTCATCTTTTCAATGGCGATTCAAATGGCACCGATGTTGTAAATGTGCAACCAGCACAAAAGAGTTCAAGTGTCAAGAAAATTTCACACCTTTTATAGTTTGGCTCAACTAGGGAAAATGTGAGTAGGGTGGCTAAGTGATTGGAATCTATGACAAGAGCAAAGGGAAATAAAAATAAAGTGAATTTATTGATTTCTTAGTGGCCATGCCACTCTAAAAGGGTGAAAGTGTTGGCAGTAATGAATACAATGTTCAACCAAGTGGCAAAGGATAATGTCCAAGTGTAAGCTGCATTTAAAAAAAATAACATTGCCACTTAAAAATAGCAACTCAAGTTAGTAATACAGTGATGGTGGATAGATATTGTGACAGGTTTAATTTGATGTCCTCTGAGTATCACTAAGAGGCCTAATTGATGATGAAGATTCAAATGCTACTAAAGAAAGACATGATTAAATTGGCAATGGTGGTAGAAAAATGTGATAGGCTGAAAACAATTTTTAATCATAAGTTATTTTTGCACTTTTTGCATGACATCACCTCCTAGAAAAGGTAATCAAGATGGTTTGCGAGCTAAAAAGCATTATAGAAAGTTAAAGATGTTTAAAAGTAAATTTAGTGCCCATGTTAAGTCAAATAAAGCATAAATTAGGAAAATGTTGGTGCCATCTTTTCCCATTGACTAGCTTGAATAAAGAAAACAGATTTTAAAGCAAGTGAGAGCTTAGTTTAAGCAGTTTTTAGTGTTGCAAAGGATTGTGTAGTCGCCATACAATGCCTATTGTTGTTTGATAATATTGGTTATCCGTCATGTATTAGTTGTCATCAATGTATTAAATGTCTGTTGGTTGTCACTCTCGGGTAGTTGTGTCGCTTGGTTGGGTTGTGTTTCTCTTTTCAACCCTCGGGTCCTCTAAATATGTTGGGTACCGCCAAGGAAGGTAGTATGGTATCATCAAATAAATTGTAATCCCTGGCCAACCATCTCTGGTCTTCTTCTTTGTAATGAATTCATGAGTGAATACTGATATATTTTACTCCTATGTCTGGTATGCATTGCCATCTGTATTATTATTTCATGTATGTAATTTACTAGGTATAGCAGTAAACATTTAATGTCGTTGCCTTGAAAGAAATCGGGTCAACATTGTGTGATTCATGCCCTTGGATCCCAATAAAGGCGAGGAGGCCACAAGGTGCTCAAGACCAAGTGATTAGACGATATTTAAGGATTGTAGAACAAAGAGAACAAAGAAGAAGATTACGAGAAATTGTTAGAAATTTATCGCTCCTTGACAAAATGTACCTCGCTGACCAAGCAAGACAGTTGTGCGTACAAACAATGTTAGACGAAGAGTACGGAGGAGATTGTGAACTGACGGACGTAGTCCATTGCATTGGGAACCCCTGGACAGAGGGAGTACAAAAACGAGCAGAGCTTGAAAGTACCCAAGGTGTTGGAGACGTTGGAGGTGGACATGTAGAGGACGTGGGTGTGGTCAAGAGTGCAAGGAAAGCACTGAAACATAGTGGTCGGAAGATTCCACCAGGTACGACACACAAGGGAGAAAGCAAGTGATAAAGATGGTGATTCCTTCGACAAGTCTGAATGTGGATCGACAAAAATTGTTGAAGTTCATGGGGAATGGGTTGGAAGACCCTATGAGGCATTGAAAGACATGTGAGACTACCTAGGTAGCAAACGGTCAAGATGACAAGAACTATCGACTAAGAGCGTTTCTAGCAACGCTATGGGGTTCAACCATTGTCTGGTTTACAGAATTGGAAGCTTCATCCATAGTCTCTTGGGACACGCTTAAGAGGGCGTTCGAGGCCGAGTTTAAAATGCTACGAGATGAGAATGAGATTGTCGCTGAAATTTATAATACCAAATAAGGGAAGAATGAGAATGTACGGGCTTATAATCGTAGGCTCAAGGAATTGCTAGCCTAGTTGTAGAATCAACCAACCGACGGGGTGAAGAAGAGGTGGTTCATTAAGGGGTTGATTCCCGTGTTGCGCAAAAAGATGAAAATGGTGTCTCCATCCTTGTACGTTGATGCCTACAATCGGGCAATGGACATCAAGAGTGAAAACAAGACATCCTCCCCAGGGAAGAGGAAGACAGATGAGGACGAGAGCATCAAGGGTAGTAGCGATGATGAATCAACAACAGTCCAGGCCGTACGACGGGACATGATGAGAATGATGAAAGAATTGAAGGCCGAGAAAAGAACCAATAAAGAAAGTAATGACCAATGGTGTACTGAGTGCAAAATTGAGGGCCACACAAAAGGCAATTGTCCTAAAATGATGTTCTGTGAGATTTGGTAGGTGATGGGTCATTCAATAAAGGAGTGTCCATATAATTTCAAGACTAGAAGTACACAAGTACTCTTGACATAGGGAGAGTCCACTCCATCAAAACCACAAAATGTATCGCCAGATGGTAATGAAAATTAACGGCGGAATCAAATACAGTATGATTCCAGAGGATGTCCTATCATATATTGCCGCAAGTGCAACTAGTGGGGTCACTTTGCGCACGACTGTTAGAGCGGGCAGAACAACAGGAGTTTGCTATGCAAGTGGCAAGGTCTGGGGAACCATGAAGACACAGGTTGACCAAAGCAAAAGGGAGTAAATATGCTGGATGTAAAAGACCCAGAGGAGGAAGTACTGACAATCACCAGACTCCAAACCAAGAAGGTAGTCTATCCCAACCCTCGTACGGAGAAGGAAAGACTTCGGGAAGTGAGAGTTCACATTGAACAAGTGACGGCGGAGGAGAGAAGGGCTACAAATGATGCCGCCAGTACTCCACTGCAGTCGTAGTTTAAGAAAGCTATCGTGATATAGATGTTGCAAGCCACTATACCTGTATAGGTATCTGACCTTTTGCAAACTATACCGCAACTAAAGATGACCATTAACAACTTATTTGGTAATGACACAATTGGCCAAGAGCATGGCAAACTGATGAAGAAGCCAACGAAGAGTTTGGCCATTGATGCGATGTTGCTGCCGGTAGGCATTGGGAGGAAGTCGACTATTGTCGAGATGTATGCTGTCAGTACTCCACTGCAATCGTAGTCTAAGAAAGCTAAATATGTTGGGTATCGCCAAGGAAGGTAGTATGGTATCATCAAATGAATTGTAATCCTTATCCAACCATCTATGGTCTTCTTCTCTGTAATGAATTCATGAGCGAATAAAGATATATTTTACTCCTATATCTAGTATACACTACCATCTGTATTATTATTTCATGTATGTAATTTACTAGGTATAGCAGTAAACATTTAATGTCGTTGCCTTAAAAGAAATTGGGTCAGAATTGTGTGATTCATGCCCTTGGATCCCAATAAAGGCGAGGAGGCCACAAGGTGTTCAAGACCAAGTGATCAGACGGTATTTAAGGATTGTAGAACAAAGAGAACGAAGAAGATTACGAGAAATTGTTAGAAATTTATCGCTCCTTGACAAAATGTACCTCGGTGACCAAGCAAGATAGTTGTGCGTACAAACAATGTTAGACAAAGAGTATGGAGGAGATTGTGAGCTAACGGACATAGTCCATTGCATTGGGAACTCCGGACGGAGGGAGTACAAAAACGAGCAGAGCTTGAAAGTACCCAAGGTGTTGGGGACGTTGGAGGGGGACATGTAGAAGACGCGCGTGTGGCCGAGAGTGCAAGGAAAGCACCGAAACATAGTGGTCGGAAGAGTCCACCAGGTACGACACACAAGGGAGAAAGCAAGCGAGAAAGATGGTGACTCCTCTGACAAGTCAGAATGTGGATCGACAGAAATTGTTGTTCATGGGGAATGGGTTTGAAGACCCTACGAGGCATTGGAAGACATGCGAGACTGCCTAGGTAGAAAACGGTCAAGATGACAAGAACTATCGACTAAGAGCATTTCTAGCAACACTATGGGGTTCAACTATTGACTGGTTTATAGTTGGATGCTTCATCCATAGTCTCTTGGGATGCGCTTATGAGGGCGTTCAAGGTCGAGTTTAAAATGCTACAAGATGACAATGAGACTGTCGTCGAAATTTATAATATCAAATAAGGGAAGAATGAGAATGTACGGGCTTATAATTGTAGGCTCAAGGAATTCTAGCCCAGTTGGAGAATCAACAATCCGACAGGTTGAAGAAGAGGCGGTTCATTAAGGGGTTGATTCCCTTGTGCAAAAAGATGAAAGTGGTGCCTCCATCCTTGTGCGTTGATGCCTACAATCGAACAATGGACATCGAGAGTGAAAACAAGACATCCTCCCGAGAGGAGAGGAAGACAAATGAGGACGAGAGCAATCAAGGGTAGTAGCGATGATGAATCAAAAACAGTCCAGGCCGTACAACGGGATATGATGAGAATGATGAAATAATTGAAGGCCGAGAAAAGAACCAATAAAGTAATGACCAATGGTGTACTGAGTGCAAAATCGAGGGGCACACAAAAGGCAACTGTCCTCAAATGATGTTTTGTGAGATTTGGTAGGTGATGGGTCACTCAATAAAGGAGTGTCCATATAATTTGAAGACTAGAAGTACACAAGTACTCTTCACATAGGGAGAGTCCACTCCATCAAAACCACAGAATGTATGGCCAAACGGTAATGAAAATCAATGGCGGAATCAAATACAGTGTGATTCCAAAGGAGATCCTATCATATATTGCCGCAAGTGCAATGAGTGGGGTCACTTCGCGTGGGGCTTTCAAAGCGTGCAGAATAACAGGAGTTTTCTATGCAAGTGGCAAGGTCTGGGGAACCATGAGGACACAGGCTGCCCAAAGCAAAAGGGAGTAAATATGCTGGATGTAAAAGGACCAGAGGAGGAAGTACTGACGATCACCAAACTCCAAACCTAGAAGGTAGTCTATCCCAACCCTCGTACGGAGAAGGAAAGACTTCGGGAAGTGAGAGTTCACATTGAACGAGTGATGGTGGAGGAGAGAAGGGCGACAAATGATGCCGCCAGTACTCCACTGCAGTCGTAGTCTGAGAAAGCTATCATGATAGAGATGTTGCAAGCCAGTGTACTTGTACAGGTATCCGACCTTTTGCAAACTATACAACTAAATATGACCATTAACAACATAGTTGGTAATGACACAATTGGCCAAGAGCATGGCAAACCGACGAAGAAGCCAACAAAGTTTGGCTACTAACGTGATGTTGCTGGCTGTAGGCATTGGGAGGAAGCCGACTGTTGTCGAGATGGATGCTGTCAGTTGTCCATTGCAGTCGTCGTCTGAGAAAGCTATCATGATATAGATGTTGCAAGCCACTGTATGTAAGAACCCCAACAAGTTCTAACTCAGCCAAACTACTAATTTGCCATGCAAATGATATATTTGTTTTGATATGACAATATAAGGCAGCAAATAAAGATATTGCAATTTTTAACTTAAAACTGAAATTGCATTGAAAATACACAACTGAAAATTCCAAATTTTTTTTTTTTGATTGGTAACAATTTTGTATATTGATAGTAAAAAGAGGAATTACATCATAATGCCAATAGTAACGGTTGGCTATCTCCTTACAAACATATTTCATCCCTACGCCACATACATATATATAGTCGCTTTACATTTAAAAGGGTAAAAAAATCCAGATTTTTATACCAGCTTGAATACTCAAAATTTTCACAATATATTGACAACCTAGTTTATTAAATAACCCCTATTATCTAAAACAACAATACCCAGAAAACCTAGGAGTTACAATTCATGAACTTATAGGTATGATGTCTTGAAACCCTTGAATAAACTTCACAAATTTGCTCATAAATGCTTGAAACCTGTTTAATAATGACTGCCAATTCCTTCTCACTGCAAATTGTTCTGGTAAATAATGAAGCATTCAAACCCTTAATTCTGCAGCAATAAATTCATTCTTGGCCTCTGGATGAAGCCAACACCTGACATAATTCATTGGGTGTTTCACCAATTCACTATGCTGAAAAACTTAGAAGAATTCACAATTCTTCAAGCTTGAAATCTGAAACCCTTGTTTCAATTTCTTCTCCACACAAACAAAAGTAAATGCACAAGTCATAGAACGAATCGATTTCTACTTTGCCTTTTTATATTTTAAGAAATCAATCAAGTAACTTCTCCAATACATTTCACATAACTTACAAATATATTTGCTTTTGATGCCTTTTGCTTTTGTGCTTTTTAAAAAATTTAATATATTTGTTTTTATATCCCATGTTGACTTAGGCAAATAATTTATAGGTCCACTCCATTTATTATAATGTTCATTTAATGCACTCATTTAAGTCAGTTGGCCCCCTTTTAATAAATACTTTATTTTAACCTTTAATAATTAATTATTAATAAAGAAATCTTTATTAATAATTAACACCTTGAACTTGAGCCAATAAACTCATCCCACTTCATCAACTGATGCACTTTGCTAATACCAAGTCTAGGTGCACTGCTAAAAATAGAAACATGGGCATAATTGACATACTATAAATAGTAAGTCCCTCAAACTGAGCCAACTGACGAATGACTCAATCACTATGCATACCATGAGTCTGGGTGCCCTTGCCAGATATAGCAACTCCTCAACAATAACTTACTATAAATAGTAAGTCTCTGAATAACTGCTTCGGCCAACAATATTGAATCTCAACACTGCCACCAAGATGTTTAGGCACCCTGCTAAAGATAGAAACCCTAACTTTCCCGAAATAGTCACTTACTATAAATAGTAAGTGTGCCAATTTGACTCAAACAGAGAGCAATCCCGAGCATCCCTGACCTCTGTAGTGGGAATCGGTATCTGGCTCTGCCAACTGGACCCTCTGAACAACTCCATTAGCCTCTGAGGGTCGGGAAATAGGCTAATCCTCCACAAGTTGACACTCACGAAAATAGGGACATTACACTGTACCTGTACAGGTATCCGACCTTTTGCAAACTATATTGCAACTAAAGATGACTATTAACAACGTAGTTGGTAATGACACAATTGGCCAAGAACATGGCAAACCGACGAAGAAGCCAACAAAGAGTTCGGCCTCTGACCCTGATGTTGCTGCTGGTAGGCATTGGGAGGAAGCCGACCATTGTCAAGATGGAGATAATGGGATGGAAGTTGACAAACACCATCGTGCATAGAGGCTTAGGCGTGAATGTACTATGAGAAGAGACATGGAAGGTGCTCGTCAAGCCAACACTCTGGCCACCAACCTTCCATTTGGTAGGTGATGACCAACTCGACATCAAACCACTCGGGACACTAATGGCATAAAAGATCACCATTGGAACTCAACATTTCTTTCTGAACTTTGTCGTTCTCCCGCTGGAAAAGAAGGTATTATATGGAGCCCTCCTCGGAAGGGGCTGGTTGATCACAATGAAGGCAAACCGCAATTGGAAGCAGAACACACTCTTGATCGAGAGTGATGGGAGGAAGTATGTCATCGACCTGAGGAATCATAAGGTAAGGAGCTAGCATCCTTCGAGTTGGAGTTTGAAGATGGAGAATGGGGTATGGATGAAGGAAGGAAAAGCATGAAACAAAACGACGAAGGGGTGCTTGAGCTGGAAGATTGTTTTGAAGATGAGACAAGTTCTTTGAATGGACTATTTCACTGGCAAATGGAGGAATGAGGTATTTTTACCAACTTGTAATTTTCATGGAGCCACAACTCTCTATGAAGAGCATCAAATGAAAGTGTGTAAAGTTATGGACAACAAAGTTGACAGTTGAAGGTGAGAAATGTAAAGAAAAAGCAAGAGTCAAAGAAAAAAAAATTAAAAAGCAAAATATTGGCATTTTACGGTCTCAATTTTCTAATAGTACCTACAAACTTCAATCCTGTACGACCTCTTTTTGACAGTATACCACCAAATCTAGTACGAACAACTACTTCCAGTACAGTACAACCTGTAATGCTCTACGTACGACCAACTACTTCTAGTACTGTACGACTGCCTTCAATACTCAACGTATGACATACTTTGGAAATCGACACAACTTACTCCAAGACTTAGCAACGTACGCCTTGGCAGCAACACTGACACCATTCAACAAGCACAACTCTTTGATCCCTTTCGTATGGACCTGGCATCCCGTACGACATTATAGGCACCCACCTCCCATACGGCCCTCCAACTCTCTCACCATACGACATCTTTTGGATCCATTCCACACCGTATGACACCTTTCAGATTCATTCAACATTGTATTGCAGAATGTGTACCTCACCATGCGACAACCATCCATTCCTCCCATACAGCTAAGTAGTGCACTTTGTGTTCATCCCTATGGCCTAAATATATTTCTGTATGATTCTCCACAACCGTGCATCATCATTACACAGTACCGTTTGGCAAGAAAATTATTACTGTACGACATAAACTACAACTTGTACGATGGCGTTCCATCTTTTGGACCGTACAATAGCTCCATGAAAGCTCACTTCAAACTATACAAGTGCAGCCTCAATCCCTCCATACCGTACGGGTGCGGCTCACAACAATGCTCCTCCTTACTGTACAGATGCATGGTTCATGTCATATCGTATGGTGTACGGTACATATTTCTTGCTTGTTTTCTGGCAAGGTACGTTAATGGCATACTGTACAACGTATGACACATGGTTTTGGCTGGTGGTTTGGCAATGTACAGGTATGGGTACGTGGTTCATGGCATTTTGTATGACATCTTCAAGAGCAGTCCGTACATTGTCTCAGTTGCATCATATGGCTTATTTATTTTGTATGACGAAAAGTCGTAGGATCAATACCACAATCTTATGCTATTCCCTTACAACAACTTCTAGTACAACAATCAGTTCTAAAGTGGAGTATGAATTGATCAGAATTTTGACGTCATACGTTGGTTAGACACTGCAAAATCTCTATTTTTGGGCTTAATTATTATTGTTTTTGGCATCTTAAAAATTCAAGAAAATGATGTGCACCATGGTTTTTTGTGTGGTTCTAAAGGTGTTAAATTGATCTTGGTGGCCCCGGGACCCCGCGAGGGGCACTGCCCCTCGACCCTGCTGGGGGCGCTAGCCCCAGAACCCCTCAAGGGACATTGCCCCTCGACCCTTGCAAGGGGCATTGCCCCTAAAACCCCTCAAGGGACACTGCCCCCAGATCCCTACAAGGGGCGTTGCCCCTTGACCCCCATTTCATTTTTGAAGTACACTACAGTGTTGAGTTTGCACAGTACAAGTCATTGTCTACACTCTTGCTATTGGCCTTCCCAAATATTACTTGATTTATACTTGTCGTGTGGAAGACAACTTTTTCTTTTGGGGGGATGAGTCGGCGTACAATGCCTATTGTTATGTTTGATAATATTGTTTATCCGTTAATGTATTAAATGTCCATCGGTTGTCACTCTCAGGTAGTTGTAAGTGTCGATTGGTTGATGGTTGTATTTCTCTTGGCAACCATTAGGTCCTTTAAATATGTTGGGTACTGCCAAGGAAGGTAGTGTGGTATCGTCAGATGAATTGTAATCCTTGGTTGATCATCTCTGGTCTTCTTCTCTGTAATGAATTCATGAGCGAATAAAGATATATTTTACTCCTATATCTATTACACACTAACATTTGTATTATTATTTCATGTATGTAATTTACCAGGTATAGCAGTAAACAGATTGAGATTGGGATTGCTTTAAAGCAAGTATTTTGTTATTAATTTCAGCCATAAATGTTGATGTTGGGAGCTATAAGTATGTGTGATGAACACATTGCTTCAAAGGTTGGGATGAATCGCAAGTGCCAAAGGATTGATAGTGGTTCTCCACAACAATAGAAATGGAGGCGAATCATGACTATGAGTGTTATCACCCATTGATTAAGAATTTAAGATAGTTCTTTATTTGGATTTGAATTTCTCGCAGAAATATTAGTGAACTCTTGAATTGTTGATGGTGGTTTTTTGTTTGAGAAGTATGATTAGCAAGTCCCACCTTCATGATCTATTGTTTATCAATAAGATGAAAAGTTTCAATTAGAGGTGATAAGGGTTTCAAGCTCAAAAGCTTGTCTTGTAGTATCTTGTTTCGTCTTAGAGTTGTCAAAAATTGTTAGCATTTTGATTTTTCACTTTCATAAAAACACAAAATGGAAGTTTATACGATTGAACCATTCATCGTGAGGTGTAGCTCCTCCGGATTTAACTAAACCCAAAACCAACAAAAATTACCAATATGCACACTATACAAATTATCCCTTGAGGTTCTACATCAAATGTAAATATCAGTGTTCCACGGAGTTTCTTGACGGGGGGAAGCGGGAAAGTGGGGATGGGTTTCAGAGATGGGGGGACCAAGGGCCTAAATTTAGGGACGACAAGGGGACGGCAAGGGGACGATGATGGAGTAGTGGTGGAGGGGGTGGCACTGATATATAGATTGAAGTGAATTGAAATCTTCTAGGCAAAATCTGCAATATAGCATCTCTGCAAGTGTTCAATTAATGGAAAACTATTTTTTTGAAGTTAAAGATTGCATATAGTGTGTTATGGCATGTGCCATAGAGCAAGCAACCTGGGGGCATCCATGACGGAGGTGGTGCTTTTGTGGGGGGGCGTTTCCCCCAAGTCCCCATGTGTCGGAAATGCCCCCCTACAGGGTACAAATTTTTTTTTTTGTTTTTTTTTGGGTGGGGGGGACACATCCTCGTGGAACACTAAATGTCAACTTTGACTATGTTTTAACCTTGGATAGAACTCCAAACTATCAACAATTAAGGCCACAAAGAATTTCAAATTGAGGAATAATCACCCAAACATGATCAAATATTGCTTCCCACTAGTTAACTCAAGGATTGATATTCAACTTTAAACAAAAATTTGATTGAATAACACCAGCAAATGCTTCATGACATAGATTCGATTTAATGGGCACATTTTAGTAGTAGACACTTAGATTCATGACATTAGAGTCAGCACCTCATCATGAGGAAAACCTTCAAGCACAATTCATTGGTTTGTGTTCAACTCACTAGTTGAGTCATCATGTGTTGTAGCATGTGAATGGACACAACCAACTGATTTCCTCCCCAACAATGACACAATTTTGTTGGTGTAAGTTGATGGGTTGCCAATGCTACACACAACAAACACACAATTGTACAACTTCCTTATTGAGTTGCATGGGTCATCAAAATATGGACTAAAATATCATACCCTCATCCATTGTTTGCAGACTTGTCGAGAACTCATGAGTTTTTCCCAGCCCACGAGTGCTCATAGAGTAAACTTGTTGGGTATTTTCATCGATTTTTTGGGAAAAAATTGTGTTTGTATGAGCACTTGTCAAAACTTGGCAATTTTTATGCAAAAACTTTGGCACTGGGTAATGACGCAATATTGACTCGAATAAAGGCGATTTCTGCTTTATAAAACCTCCATTCGCCCTTCCACACCACCCACAATAACAAGCAAACATTGTATAGTGAATTGGAATTTTTTTAGGTGATTCTTAGGGGTAGATGAAAGTTTGGGAGCTGGAAATTTATCAAAGACTGGGATCCAGGGAAATCAAATACTTATTAAGTTAAAGTAAAATCCAAATGTACTGGACACCAAGGCTTGTACTTTGGGCCTTGTTTATACAATACAAAGTTAAGTGCATCTCTGGAGGTCCAAACCTGAAAGATAGAAGGCTAGTAGGAGGTGGGCAAATTGGATGTACAAGGAATTGAGAGCTGGAGGAAAGAGATGTAGGTACAATAAAGTTTGAAACTTTGATAGTGAAGATAAGGCAGGGTTTTGAAGGAACAGGGGAAAGAAGGAAAACGTACCAAGGCAAGGGAAAACCCAAAAGCTTCCCCAAGGTCAGAAATGGACTTAAAAATCTGCATACTAGAATTTCTTTGAAATATTTGTAATTTAGGCAAATGACCAAGACATGAGGGGTTGCAAAGCACAACACATGAGCATAAACTGCCCAAGGGGGGCCATCGAAGGAGTTGTTTGATCGGTAAGCTATGATGGGCTAGTTAGGGCCAAAACAACATAGAGGGGGCTCCAAATTTAGAAAATTTTGTATATTTAGGGCATGCGAGAATAGGTCCCAAAGAGTGAACATTTCCCTTTGCTTCACCATATTTTCTACACCTAACACCTCGGTTGGCTAAAACATGTTAAAGCTTTTCCTGAACTTAACTGTGAAGGAAATTTTAGCAAAAAATGGCACCATTTGCTATAATAAGTCAATCTAAAAGAAAAATCAGAGCTAAAGCATGCAAGAGGAGTTCCAGCGGTTATAAAGGAACACAATTTATCATTGGTTCATTCACAATTCTATTCATCTCTGTTGATTCACAGCAGAAACGAGACAATTTGTTCATATATTTCCAGGTTTATGAAGTGACTTCTAGCTTGATTTTGAAAGGTTATCAAGAACAGCAGAGGATCCAAAGAGTTTCCAGTGGCCTCCCTCCATATTCTTCCTTTTTGTCTTCTCTGTTCTCTACTGTAGTCTGTAATACAGTTCTATATTGCATTATCTGAATTCCAAAAGATTGTTTTTCATTCCCAGCAGGCTGATTATAAAGATTTGGACTTACCAAAACCCTGAGACGGAGAAGAAGAGAATTTCTCAGCAATGAAATTGCATTAAGTACCCTACTTGGTCACAAGATTAACTCGCCTGATGAAGACTGTGAGTGACAAGGTCAAAGAAATCTCTTTTAGTGCTTTAGAGAGATAATATTTCAAATTCAAGTGTTTGGCATATTCTTATGCTAGGGTATGTTTGGGTTCATCTTGGTTAGGGTTTTGAGTGTTCTTAAAATATTCACCATACTTCCAAAGTTTTGGAGGGTTCACCATAATTTAGGGTTTGTTGATTGCTTTAGAGTTTGGAGTATATTCATATGAAAATTGAATTTCTTAGCAATGATTATGTCCAACAGTGACTATATCAGGGCAACGGATGAGATCCTATTTTGTGCTTATTGTATATTATTAGTTGTTTTAGATTACGTTTTATTTAAAGTTCATTATGTCCACATTTACTATAGCTTGTGGATAGGTTCACTTTAAAGCAATTCCTTTTGGGATATTTGGTTATTATTTTTAAATTCTAAAGCCATTCTTCATAACCTATAAGTAATTGGTTTGAGCACATAAACTCGTAATGATAATTGAAGTCAAATTAATGCTGCAAATATTGTTATTCAGTTGAAGATATTGTAGAACTTACATTTGCAATTTCATGAATTGAATTAAATGTAGATTGTAGCATCAAACATTATATTGATAATATTGTATACCTAGGCTATGGCTTTGTGTACAAGTTAACTGTTCGATTCTTGAAATTCTATGGCTTGAAATTGTGTTGTCATTTATGTGTTTTATTACTCTCAAATATATTGTTTGCAGCAGAATATTGGTCATTTCTGTAGCTACTAGGAAGTTGTGTCCATTCATGCATTGATAAGTTTGTTTTCCTTGATATTTGAAAATCTCGTTTGCAAGTCCTGACTACTGACATTTGATGTATGCATCTTGTTAAAAAACATGGACATTAAATCATTTCCATTTAATCAAATCTGCAGTGAAACATTTTGTAGTGTGCATATTTGTACATTCTTTCTATAGTTTAATTTAAAAAATGGTTTTAGTATACACACTTCCATTTTTGTTTTGGCCCACAGGAGACAAATCAAAATGCTGACAATTTGTAGTGAGTGTATCAACCCTTCAATGAACCATCATTTTTGTAGCCCGTCAACTACTTCCTTCTCCAATCTTCTTAGCAATTCCTTGATCCTCTTATAGGCTCATATTTTTGTGCTTATTTTGTTGGGGATTATAAACTTTGACAACAATCTCATAGTTATAACTCATGCGTTTGAACTCTATCTTAAATGTACTCATTAGCTTGTCCCGTGAGACTTTTTGAGTACTTGGAATATAGGTGTCCTAGCCAATCTCACTCCTTGCAGTGCTGTTGGTAAACATCTCACGTAATACCTTGGGTCTATTTGCCCATTTGTGGTCCATATGGTAATGGATGTTTTACAAGGCCTTATAGGGTCTTCAAATCCTCTCCATTGAACTTCAGTAGCTTTTTCCTTCCAACATTTGGACTTGAACAAGTCACCATTGCTTGATGTAACTGCCGCAGCATCGGAACCTCCTCCTTAGGAAGTTCTGTTTGAGATATTCCTTTGCTCCTTGAGGACTTTTAGACATGTCTCGATCCTCAACCCTTTTCCACTACTAGAATGATGCTCAAGTTCTCTACATTCTCTCCAACCCATTGTTTTGGTGTCTTAGGCTCGGGTTTGTTAATAGTCAATTCTTTGATGCCACAGAGATTGCTTTTGTACACTTACTGCTCTTCATCTACCAAGAAGCCCTTGGATTTTGTTTCACCACAAAAACTTCCCTTGTCCAAAGGGGTCTCAGTTGACTCTGGAGATTTTTTTCTCTTGTAGGAAAATTTGATCAGCAAGGTTGCATCCTTCTATAGGAGGAGGGAGTTCCTAGCAATCTTGACCCACTCCTTTGTATCTTGAATGTACATAGTCAATTTGAAACTCTTGTGTCCTCGTTCCAAACTACGGCTTCTGTAGACTTTGGCCATAGGTTCTGCTTTGGTTCTAATGATGTAATTGTACTGAGAAATTTTCTTGTAGTGCTCTTCATTCTCTTTCTTTTGCTAGTTTGAGAGATTGTTTAATCTCTTGGTTCTAACCACAGATTGGTGTCTTCCTGCCTTTTTTGGGATCTAAGGGCATTAATTTCTTATAAATGTAACCTGACTTCTTAAAGATAAAAGTGCCACTTTTTACTCCTTTATCTGATAATCATGAGACTAACAATTGCAGAAATCAAGATAATGATAAATCATAAAACACAATGCACACAAAGATTGGGTAACAGATTTATGGCAGTTGAAGTTTATCCGTATGGAATTCTTTACATATAAGTATACGAAGGGTTACACATGTTCCCCATCTCCAAGAAGCATATTTGAACAAACAAGGATAACACAACCTTTGACAATCACTGACAACTAACTCCTAACAATTACACACAAGCTGAGAAATCACTAAGAAAACATAACTAATTAATTTTATGGACTACACTAGCTAGTCTGGACCTAGGAATTGAGAGTTTTGTAGCCAGGAAAGGTCCTGTAATCTACCGATTAAAGCTGTTTTTGAGAGTCCAGAGTTGGCTTTCCATTTCATCCACATTGAATGAAAGCTTTGGGGGTAGTGTCAATTTTAAAATAGCATCCATTTTCATGTTTGCATGGAAAGGAAATCTTGATAATCTTTGGAACTCATGTTATCGTAGAAAGCATTTCAGATCTGTATATCTTGAAGGATTTTGATTGACTATTATGTTGCAGTCATTTGTACCCATTGGCTTCCTCATTTAAAAATATAATTGTACTATGGTGCTGATGAGGGGAATCAATTTAGGAAATTAGAGTGAAGAGAAAAACTATAGTTGTGGGACCTTTTCCGAGTATTTGCATAAAGGAATTCAAACTTCAACTTACATTGACATATTTGGTTTAGTCAAAATAAAAACAACTTTGGCAAAATCCACGGTTACTTACAAGGTCCTCTTACAAAGAAATCATCATAGACAAAAGGATTTGGGAAAAAGCAATAAAATAAGAACATTGAGGTATAAACAAATTCATCCTTTTTTGGATTGCCAATATGCTGAACCTGTAAGAGGAAGATTTAGACAGATGTGGTGTTTTGAATTGTGAGATTTAGAGAATGAAGTATCAGCAGTGTAAGGATGTGAGGGCTTCCCTTACCTCCGATGAGTCACATTTTTATTCTCCACATGGGCAGGGTGTGGTATTCAAACCATTTAGATTCACCTTCGACATGTGGTGCCTATTCTGAATTGAGTTTGTCCATGCCATCAGGACGCTGATCAGGAATATTGTGACAGGAAGTATCCAATATTTTAAATCTGTTGGCTTGGAATGAAAGGGGGGATTGACATGGAGTTTACTTCTTGGCACCCAACTTCTTTTGGCTGCGTATCACCTGGATTGAGTAATATTCTTCTTGGATATGCGCACCCAATTGCATTTTGTTTCTGTCCATTTGAGCTGTGTTTCTGGTAGTGGTTTTTCTGAGTCCAGTTGGTATAGGCTTCTTCCAAGATCTTTGTTTCAGAACATTTTGAACATGTCAAATGCCCCATTTGCAAGCAGATCAATAACATGATTGTGGTATCTTTTTACATACATGAAAATGTTAGGAACTTAGGATCAAGAAAACCAAGCTACACTATTATTAACTATAGAAAGCTTGTCTACCTTAGAAGAAAATATTTTCTGCTGCATAGAAAAATGTTAAATAGTAGTATGATTCATGCCATTAATTAAACTTGGCATGTCTTTTTTCTCAAAATTGAATGTCTCTAGTATTAACACTTCCCGCATTTTTTCTTTATCAGATGAGCATGTGGAGCCATTAAGCTGGGATCTGAGGGTCTACATAGCCCAAGATATATCAAGGGGAATTGAATATCTTCACGATGGGGTATATTTACAAGCTTAAGGCACACAGTGCCTTCTTATTCCATTTTGCAGGAAGATGAACTAAAAAGGCTATAAGAATAGGCATTTTGTGAAGTAGTATTAGCCTATTACGTATAGTATATCTAATTTATTTTTGACAGGCAGTACCACCAGTAGTGCATCGGGATATAAAATCTTCAAATATTTTGTTGGACCGTTCTATGAGAGCCAGGGTATGTTGATTTGCTTTCTTTGCACTATCCGTAGAAATTTCTAATTCGCTTCTCTGATCCCGTTTTTTCCTCTTTTTGTGGGATATGCATAAAATATTACATTTTAATCGATAATTTTACTCGTTGGCTTTCTTTCTCATGATTATTTTCTAGTAGGTCTACAACATAACTGTTATGCAACCTCTTTTTATTAACATTTTATTATTTTAACTCATAACTGATTTTACTGGCATTTTAACTTCTACACTCTTCTAAACTTCAGAATTGTTGACATGGTAACCTGCAATGATTGTATATATTTAAATTCCATTGGTCCTTTTTGAATCCCTGTTTAATCAGGTAGCTGATTTTGGGCTTTCTAAGGAGGAAAAGTTAGATGGTCGTTCTTCAGGTCTCAAGGGGACATTTGGCTATGTTGATCCTGAATATGTATCATCAAAAACTTATACAAAGAACAGTGATGTATACAGCTTTGGCATTCTGCTTTTTGAACTGATCGCAGCAAGGAATCCACAACAAGGGCTCATGGATTACATAAATCTTGTAATTTCTATCAACTTTCTGATCATTTATCTGTGGCTGAAAAAATAAATCCTCAAAGATTTAGAATTTAATTTAGTTACACTGTTGCTGCTTCTATTAGTTATAGTAGATGATTAATCTCATATGAGAATTCATTTTTTCCTTAGAGGCCTTGGTATCATGGCATCTATAATAAAACTGTTAGCAGCTTTTGAAGTCTTTGTTGAAGAAAAAATGATCAGGGTGATACGCTATGGACCTCTAGCTAAATTTTCAATGGCATACATCAGTCAACTATCAGACTTTTGTTCTATTGCCAAAAGTGTATATTGTCTATTTGGTTTTATTCTGATGCCTTATGCATTCAAGTCACTCATTTGGCTACTTTTGATGAAACAGGCAGCAATTAGTGCAGATGGAAAAGCTGGGTGGGAGGAAATAGTTGATGCGCGGTTGAATGGGAAATATAATATTGAGGAAGTCAGTTCTGTAGCTGCTATTGCTTACAAATGTGTGCAAAAAAACCCAAGGAAACGACCAACTATGAGAGATATTGCACAGGCTCTGTCGAGGATAAATGAGTATAGACACACTACTAACAATAATAGGGAAACTGTTTCAACTGTGGATGAAAGTTTTGAAGATATGGAAAATGGAGAGCTTATGAAAATTGATTTTGACAAGACAGATGGCATGGCAAGGACACTGGATGTTTAAAACTCTAAGTGTTTGTGCAAATATACGTTGAACGATTCAAAATATTTGTTTCCCCTGCAGCTGATTATGTGACCATTTTGCACTTACAATTAAGAAGCAATTTCTTTGACAGTTTCTTCATCAAAGGGAAAAAATGTATACTAGTCAGAAATAACATTCCATTTCCGGAATGGAACATTTTTGAATATACACTCCGTTGATGAATAGGATATCAATATCTGTATATTCCTGATACAAGATATCTACATCCAATATGTCATGCTGCATTATGACATAATTAAAGCACTTTAAATGTGCCAATATGGAGGTAACGTGGCACAATGTCCAATGTCCATATTGCTTTGTTATTGATGTATTGTCAAATGTAGATCATTTTCTTTGTGGAATGTTTCCTTATAGGTCTCCTTATGAAGTAAGAAGAAAGATGATACCATTTCATGTAGGCAAATAGGATTCAAAAATTTCCATATCAAAGGATAATCTAGATTCTAAATAGCTTGTAAAATGAGATAATTAACCCACTGGTAGAGTTGTTCCATATATATATATATATAAACAAAAGATAAAAAGGTCAGAAGCTCAAAATAGTAACTTATTTTATTTGAAAATTCAAAAATATAAATTTGTTTCTTATACAATAAAGATCGATTATCATTATTGCATGATAGCTTGCAAAATACCTTGAGCTATTGAGTGCATATTATGACGGTATGCTCTGTTCCTCTTTAAAGCAAGACATAGTTATGAGAAATATAATACTATCAACAAATTAGTTTTCTCTGATATGTGACTTCTGTACAAGTCGATAACAGTCTTCTACTCAGGAACATTAAGTTTTCAGTCCATATTACTGATGTAGAGCTCTTTTGGTGAAAGCTGTGTTGCAATTTGGAACATTGATTATCAAGATAACTCATGCAATGATTGTAGTATTAGCATCAAGTTAACACAAAAAAAAAAGAGAGGAGATGAACATATATGTATGCCAGGAAGGGACTCTACCAAGCAAACCTTTACATACTGAAAAAGAAGATTTTCATGAGCATGGTCAACCTTAGCTTTTTAAGGGTTGGATTTGGGCCAACTTAATCAATCAGAGCTGCAAGATGACAAATAAAAGGGTAGAATAAGGAGAGTTTGGAGCATCAAACAACAGATAGCAAGAAGGTAGCTTGAATAAATATATAAAAGGTGAGTTGTTATTTTTTTCCCTCATTCAACAGAACAACAAAGAGCAAAGATAATGGGCAGACATCAGAGCACCAAGCTAACAAATAAAACAGCAGAATAAGGAGAATTTTGAACGTCAAACAACAGACAGCAAGAAGTTAGCATGAAAGATTCCAGCTTTCAATCTCAGGTTTTTATTCCACCTTGCAAGCATGGTTTTTATCATTAATGATTTGTCCAATGGTAGAACCAATGCAAAGAACTACCTTGCGTTGCTAAAAGGATAAGTCTCTTTAAAGTTCGACTTGGGCTAAGCTATAGAAAAGTTCCGCTTGGCATCATCATCCCAAAGTTTCGCTTAGCATTCAGAAAAAACGCTAAGTTAATGAAGATTTCTGCCTCATCTTGGACGCCAAATACTTTTGTCATAGTTGGTTGTGTGTAATTTC
>MU223986.1:4724279-4740075 GCA_018584345.1 Thuja plicata | reverse complement strand
TTGGCTCTTCACCGAGCTCACTTCAGAAGAGTGAAAATTTTGGGTTACCGGTCCCAAGTGGTTTTTCCCTTAACAGGGTTTCCATGTTAAAAATCCATGTGTCAATGTGTTTATGAGTCATTACTTTGGTGTTTTGCATTACACATAGCTAATCTGGATTGATCAGTATACTCTAAGTAATTTACAATTTTTTCGGTAAATTAATAGACTGCTATTCGGTAAACACACATAATAAGGTTTAACAAAGCATTACGAGCAGTAGTAATTTGATAAGTATATTTGAAGGCATTCATCTTATAGGACTGTAGATAACTAGAGGCTTAATATTGTGGTACTAAGTTTTTTGGTTGTTTAATTGGAATATTTTTGAGGCCACTGATTCACCCCCCTCTCAGTTATTACTAACAGTTAGGAGATATATAAGACACATTTATAACTGGAACAACATGCTGATAATTAACTGAATTAACATTTACAACTCCTTCAGGATGTTTCTCACTTACATGATCATTATTAGAAGGTTGTCTTTGAACCTCTACTACTGAAACAATCTCATCTCTTACTTGCCCCTTTATCTCTGTCTTAACTTGAAACTGAATGTGTGAAGTAGATTCAACAAAAACTTCATACTGTTAGTCAAAATCTGCATTCTCGGTCTTATTTATATTAGTTATCTGTGTACTAGTTGGGGCAACAAACTCACCAAAATTCTGAGAATTCCATGGAGCTTCTGAACTTCTATAAGCCCCGTATGCAGTCCCATGGGACATTGTATTTTCAGATTTATGATATTTCATGAAGCCAAACTTCATCAATCCTTCAATGTCCCTTGCCATCTGACATGCTTGATATAAAATTTGAGGTTCTTTATATTCAGCTTGTAACTCATCTTTTTATCAAATGCACACAAGTATACAACCAAAGCCATTGCATCTTGGGGTCTACACTTCTCAGGAACTTTCTTCAATGTTTTCATAAATATGAGATTAAAATTAGATACTAGCTCCTCATCTCCAGTATGAGTATCAAAGAAATCAGTGATCAAGTCATATTCATTGACCCATTCTTTGAAATGTTCATTGAATGCTATTTTCAATTCTTTCTATGAGCTGATAGACTTTTGTAACAAAAATGAGAACCATTCTATTGCATCACCGATTAAAGATTGTGCAAACAAATTTATAATGATATATTCATGAACAACATCATAATCCTCTATCATATCAATAAACTTATTCAAATGCTTCTCAACTGATTCCTCTTTCATACCACTGAATTTAGGCAAGTATTTTTTGAGTTCAGATGGAATAAGGTTCGGGTAACCCATAATGCCATTAAAATTTAGGGCCGCATACAACTTAATGCTGAAACCCTGTCTACTACACTGCTGTGACATCTTATTAGGCACGATTACACTTGAACATACACAATGTTGGAAGTAATCAAAGTACATTCCCACATGTCTTCATAAACACTTCAATTTGACCATAAAGAGATTGATCAAACTTCTCCAACCATTTGCATATTACAGACAAACATGAAAGCTGAAGCTAATAACAAAATAGTATGCAAACAATATTTCAACACTTTTCCCTTTCAACTAGTGCTAAGATCACTTGATAGGGAAACCATTCATAAACTATTTTCATGGAGAAAACTTTACCCATGAAAAGAAAAATACCTGGCACGCATTGTAGTGGTTGCAAAATGCTAGATCTGAAGTTACCTTCACATGTTCCAGTAAGTCTTTTGTAGAGTCGCCACCTCCTTTCAGAGGACAGAAAACTTGAACATCTGAGACTTAATCCCAACTCAAATTCTCTTCAAACTTTGCATTTAAATTTTCTGATTTTCACGATGAGGGAGCACTACATGTTCATTGATTCCTCCATTGGTCTCCATTCCTTGAAAAACTTGGAAGCTCACCCTGCTTTTCTTTGGGATGCTGCTTCATCTCAAGATCTTGTGACTGCCTTTCTCATCTTTTATCTATTTTGAAATAAAGCTTTTCATTCAGCACTGCTGCAGAGATTGGAGTCACGACCCAATACAAATTGGGAAATATTATTATGAGAGTTTGCAAGGACAAACCCTTTGCAAAAATCACCATTACAAGATAAAACTAACTCCTCACAAGACATGAATTCTTGGACAAAAATATCTCAGACACAAAACAATATCCTTCAAACCCCATAACATGAAAATAACTCTTCAACTCTATGCAATTCTGGACAAACTTAATTGGACTGAAAATCAATAAGGCAAGGAGCTAGCTCAATTGGAACCTTATCAATTATGCAATTCATACTTACTCTCCCCAGTTGAGTCGCCATTTTGTTGGTGGTTTTTTTATGCTGCAACTATTGGACAATAACCTTTTCACTTTGTAATAGATCTTTAAGAGAAGCCAAATCCAACTATTATTCAAAGGAATGAAAATGACCAATTAATAAGGATGCGGAACCATCCTTCTACGCTTTAGGTTTTGCAAAACCAAGGTGGGACACCCTTTAATGCCTTCAAGTATTCTGTGTGACATCAATCAAGCAGAGGTCTCATATAGGCTCAACGCAACCGTGAGATACTAGGTAACCAACTAATTACCTATTGAACATCAACCATGAAGTGGAGCATGAGATTGGTAGAACACAACAACCACATAAAACATAGGATGCATTGGAATTTACATTTAAGTTTACAAAATATAGCCTAAACCTAACCGGAAATACAGATACATAAAACATGAACCAACTACTATTAGAGACTCAAAGCCATAAACACAATCAATCTAGGCCAACCACTACTTATAAGATCCTTCCGTAGACAAGTCAAATGAGTCTATGCCCTATCCAAAGTATGTTTCATTTGATCCTAGATAAAAAAATATGGAATAAAACATATACATAGGTAACCCTATGCAGTGAATCAAAAAATCCAAAACTCACAAGATTGACACCAAGGAGAGACGTGAAGCTGGAATAACTGCATTAAGTATGATGAATCATGTACATGTTCTAATCTGATCTGAAACATACCACTTCAATAATATGCAAAAGATACAAGAACTTTCTATTTTATCTAAATACAAAATGATACAAGCTCTGCTATATCCCCATTGGGACCAAAAGAAATGAACCTCCTGGAGCCAAACCCTGTTGAACTCTCTGTGGAGACCAAAAATTGGAACCCTTTTATAGTGAAGAAAAAAGAATATATAGATAAGAAGAAACTCCTAATTTTTCCTTTGATAGACACTTGTCTGTTTCCCCCCAAATATCTCATTTGAAATGAAAATATTCCTCTCTTTCATATGAAAAATCTGCTCATACTCCAACTACTTTTGCCTCCCATCTTTAAAAAATGAAATATGATTTTATCTAATGCATTCGAAACTTCATCTTTCTGTGCATGGACATTAACCATTTTTCAAATGTTTTATTACTTATGTTTAACATACTGTACATATAATTTGTATTTAAATATACTTTTAAATTTATCATTTTGCACCTTTGAAACTTTCGCATTTAAATCTTTAAGTTTGCCCAATAATCTTTATTTTCCTGCACATTACCTTTATCTCTGTACAGACTGCCCAAATTGCACCAGAACATGCCACTTGTCACCCTCTGACTGGCTCTGCAAGTCCACCTGAGCGCCTGTATCACCTTGCTCTACCGGGCCCGCCAGCTGTCGCAGTGCCACATGTCGGCTGGGTGCAATCCCTCAATGGTTAACTATCGATCATCTTTTCTTCACGCCATTGCGCCAGTTATTGATTTCTTCGCCTCAGGATTCGTGCCCATCAAAGATGCCCTTGTTGCGAGCCTGCCACGTCACTGCCACCTAGGTCTACCCCGCCATGTGTCGCGCAGGCGCAATGCCTTGATGATATCCTTCGCTTATCTTTGGGGTCCAAGGCATTGCGCCAGCCATCGATCTTCTTTGGGATGATCGCCTGCCGTCGATCTTCTGCGCCTCGAGATTCATGCACAATCTGCTGTTCTCCTCTGCCATGCCATTTGTCATTTCACCTCCGTGGGCCTCACGAAAATCGTTTTGTCTTCCACCGAGGTTGCCACCTGGCCAGACACCGTTGCTGAGGAGCTCTGCCTGAGCACATCACCAAGAGCCTCTGGGCTCTTTCTTCATATCACTATGTGAGTGCTTTAGGTTATAAACACTGGTAAACTCCACTTTCCTATCAATGTGGGATAATTCTGCAAGTATGTTTTAAAGTTTTCCACCTGTGTGCTTACAAAATTTAGCTTCCACTGGTCAGCACACAGTCCTTTGGGCTCAGACGCCAATGAGCTCACTAGCTCTTTGCTTCATGTAAGATTATATGCGTTTTACTATATCAACGCCTCATAATACAACTTTCCCATGCATGTGCGATAAATCACCAAGTAGGTTTTAAATCTTTCCTTAGTCTGGGCATCAAAATATGGTTGCCATTGCAAGTCACTTACACCCAAGTGCATGCTCTCCCACATAGCCCTCTGGCTCTTATTCACAACCATTTGTTTTCTTTCAAATAAAAACATAAAATAAAGCGGAAACCCCATGCATATGGGATATATGTTTTAAAGATTTCATGCGCTATTTTTCATCTTCATAGCCCACGCAGCCTCCTATTCCTTCAACCTGCGCAACCTGCAAATAGTCTGTCAACAGCTCACATGCCTAGTTGCATTTGCAAAGGCTTTAAAATACTTAAAAAATTATTTTGTTTAGCAATCCATGCGCATGGAGGACGCTGGCGAAGGTTGTTGAACTTGGCATTAAACCTGCCGACTGCATTTACATGAAAATTTATAAAACTTCCTTTACTTTTAACCTGCACAGGCTTTTAATACCAGACTTCATGCGCTGTCTTTTTTGCACATACACTGCCTATTTCTTCTGTTGCAGTCTCCTTAACTCCATTCCTTACCATTGCGCAACTTTTAAAAATCCATGCAACTCCTCACAGCCTCTCCTACACAACCTCCTCTCTAAGACCAGACACAACCTTTGAGGCAAGCTGTGGATTTTGTAGTACACTTGCTGCTTTGCACTTGCTTGTATGTTTATAAAGCCTTCACTTATGTATCTTGTGCCTCCTCTCTCTCCATGTATATTCTTCTAGTTGATTTTGCACATGCAAGGAGGGTATTACAGAGGTTGTAGGACTTTGCATTCACCTGCCAATCGCATTTGCACTGAAGGTTTCAAAAGTTTTTACACATTCCACTTGCGCAAACTCTTGTGGAAGCAAACACAACCTCTACTTATCATCTGGTTGCCTCTTCTTTACCAGATAGAAACATGGCAACAATGAACAATAATTTACATGGCGACTTGGAACCGGGTGCTGGAATTAATTCAACTCCTAGGGAAACTGAGGATGAATATCCCACAAGCATTCATCTTCCCTCATCTTCAAGCTCTTTATATTACCATATAGCAGACACATTTAATGTACATCTTTTAAAAGCATTTTTAAATCCAAATTGGTGGCCCATACAACAGTTGTAACTGGAAAATCCACTCGGCATTCTAAAAATTGTTTCCCATTGGCTACGCAATGATCAGATAAATCTCTCTTTATTTTCTGTAGTCTTGAATTCAATATGACAGCCAAGCCTTTCACCAGTTTCAACTCCTAGGAAATAACCGACAATACCTCCACACATAGACAACACTTTTCTTACAATAAAAGTTGATGCCATGTGGAATGTACTCGATACAAATAAACTCTTTTCCTTGAATTGAAATTGATTCTATAACTTGATTAAAACCTTTTTTTTCTTGGCAACTTCCTTCTTTTCCCCTTTTTATCTCAGATTATCCTCTTCAATTTACCAAAATGTAGTTTGTTGTGCAATTGGACCATGAAGCATTGAACTGGTGGTCATAACAATCAATCTTTCATGCCTCTGCAAACTGATTCGACGAATAGCAACTGGCCTCTAGAACAGGCTTCACAAAGCAATCAAATGACCTCCTATAAATATGCAATTCGAAACTCATACTCATTTCCACCTGTAAGTACATACACCAAATGGATTTTCATGGTACCTTTAGCCCTGTGAGATACTTATGTTCAAAGTTGACCACTTCGTCATTTCTGCCAATGGGCATTTTTTGAACTCTTCTGGAAACTCATTTAATCACATTATAAAAATATCAAACTTTGCATTGGGAGATCGCCATTGGGGAGGAGCACTCACTTAAGTACAAAGAAAAAGTGTCTAAAAGGATTCAACCTCATTTGAAATCAGGCGCAAGTCATCACTGACTGAAATTCTGAAACACTGACAAATGCAGATGTACAAACATAATAAATTGTCTCCAGAATCATCTCGTGAAACATAGCAAACCAATGGCTGGATCCTTGAAACTTTCCAAGATTATACACCTTCATGCATAGAAAATAGACAACAAACTTACTCATCATGACCATCAAGCGACATCAAAATATTGATATACAAAGGCAACTTCTTGGATGACTGGTCATTTAGCTCACAGAAAACTGAATAAGATCCATTTGGTTTTAACTTCACAAAGACATCAATGAAACACGTGTTATACAAGGAATACGATGCTTCAACTAACTTGTTCCAATGATCAACTGGCCAACCAGAATTAATCTTCAAAGTCAGCCCTTGAATACTTTCTGAACTCAAACACAGTAAAAATGCTAAAATTTGATTTTGGAATGGGTTGAGCAAAGTGGTCAAATGGATTGATCAAAGTCTAAGAATCTACATGGACGGGCATTTCCATGTTTACAATGTAGGGGACCACTCAATTATTTATGACATTCAACTGGGTACAAATTGTGGGACTTCAAAGTAGAGCATTCTGTAATTCTACATGTGAAACTACGAGAAACAAAATAAAATGCAAATAGAAAGGCTATGGAAAACATAACTCATGAACTCACTGGGATCTGCAATGGGCATGGAGGTTCACTTTCATGTCTACAACATCTAGGAACAATCCTTATGTCATGCCTATTCATCCGGTCAAAGATATAAACCGGGTCACTTGATAAAATTAGGAAATGTGCAAAATGTAGATTAGGTAAACACCTCCAAATGGCTACCTTCAAAACACATCCAATCTGACATCCAAAAGTTTTAATCCACTATATTTATTCCATGATAGGTGGTGCACATGTTCCTCCAAGTGGTTTCACATAACAATCACCAGGTCTCTCTTTACTTGCGCTCAAAATAGACCTCTTAAAAAAGCTTTTTAGGGGTACTCACCTTGCCTTAGAGAAATTTTTTAATTGGTCACTCCAAATTTCTCAAAATTTTGAGAGTACCAACATAGTGGATATCATTAGATCAAAATTAGAGAAGGTGATGAGTGGAAAAACACATTAAAGACAAATGAAGGATTGTATGAGTGGTTGGTAATGCCCTTTGGATTGTCTTATGCACCTAGTACTTTTATGGGGTTAGTGAATGAAATTCTGAAGAAATTCTTAGGTCAGTTTGTCATTGTGTATTTGAATGATATCTTGAGTTTTGGTAAGAGAAAAGAGGATCGTTTTATACATGTTAGACAAGTGTTGCAGAGGTTAAGAGAGGAGAAGTTACTAATCAACATCATAAAGTGTACTTTCACGAAAGAAGAGTTAGTATACTTGGGTTTCGTAATATTTGCTGAAGGGTTGGAAATAGATCTTGAGAAAGTGAAAGCCATAGTTGAGTGGCCTACACCAAATAATATAGGAGAGGTAAGATCATTCCATGGGTTGGCTAGTTTTTATTGAAATTTCATCAGAAACATTAGTTCAATCTGTGACTGATGACTGAAACTATGAGAGGAGATAGGAAGGAATTTAAGTGGACACATGGAGCACAAAGGAGTTTTGAATTCTTGAAGAAAAAGGTGATTGAACAACTGGTGTTAGCTTTACCTAATTTTGATAAGGTATTTCAAGTAGACTATGATGCTAGTGAAAATGCAATTGGATCTGTCTTGAGTCAAGAAGGGAGGCTTGTTGCATACTTTAGTGATAAGTTGAATGATGCTAAAAGAAGTTATTCAGTGTATGATCAGGAATTTTATACCATAATCCAAGCATTGAATAAATGGAGACATTATTTATTACCCAAGGTGTTTGTATTGTATAATGACCATCAAGCATTGAAGTACTTGAACAACCAAGGTAAGTTAAATTAGAGACATATGAGATGGGTCTAGTTTGTACAGAGCTATACATGTTGAAACATAATAGTGGTGTGACAAATAGGTTTGCTGATGCCTTGAGTAGGAGAAGAGCTTTGTTGACTTAAATGAAGATAGCAGTATTGGGATTTGATGAGATTGAAACATTGTTTGAGGATGATCTAGACTTCACCGAACCTTGGAAATCTTGTAGAGAACATATTGTTGCAGACATGAGTAAGTGGTTAGATTATTTGATTCTGGATGGAATTTTATTCAAAGGTAGTTAGTTGTGTTTACCCATAAGTTCTATGAGAGATAATCTCATTAAGGAGAAAGATAGTGGAGAATTGGCAGGATATTTTGGCACTGATAAGATAATAGCTTTGGTGAGTCAGCACTACTTTTAGCTACAAGTTCAAAAGAATGTTCAACATTGTAAAGTGTGTCAAGTTGCAAAGGGAAGTAGTCAGAATGTGGAATTGACAATACCGATCAGACCTTGGGAAGATGTCAGTATGGATTTTGTGCTTGGTTTTCCAAAGACAAAAAGAGGCTATGATTCAATTTTTGTGGTTATAGACAAATTTCCTAAAATGACACATTTCATTCCTTGTAAGAAGACTATAGATGCAATACATGTAGTTGATTTATTTTCAAGGAGATTGTGAGATTACATGGATTACCTAATAGCATTTTTTTAGACAGGGATAGTAGGTTTGTTGGATATTTCTGGAGAACACTCTAGAGGAAGATGAATGTTGATTCAAAGTATAGTTCTACTTTTTATCCATAGATCGATGGATAAATAAAGCTTGTGACAAGAGTTTAAGAAATTTGTTGAGATGTTTAGTTGGATATAATCCAAGTAATTGGGATTTAGTGTGTCCAGAAGCAAAGTTTGATTATAACAATTCACTAAATAGGAGCAGAGGGAAGACACCATTTGAGATAGCAACTGGTTTTAATCCTAAGGGAGTGGCATAATTGAGCGATGCAAGTCATGTTGTTAAGAGGAGTGCTGAAGGAGAAGAATTTTATGAAGTTATGAAGTCATTACATGAGGGAGTGAGATGACATTTGGAGAAAATGAATAGGGATTAGAAAAGGAGAGCATACATGGAATACGAATATATGAAATTTCAGGTAGGAGATTAAGTTATGGTGTACTTATAGAAGGGTAGATTTCCTATTGGTACTTACAAAAAGTTAATGATGAAGAAATTTGGTACTTGTAATATCTTGAGGAGATTTGATTCAAGGAACTCTTATGAAGTAGAGTTACCAGAAGATATGGATATATCACCTGTATTCAATGTTGCAGATTGGTATGAGTATCATGAATCAGATTCTAGTAGCAGTGGTGGATCAGATGTGGAACACCAATATCCTAAGAAGCAGATGGGGCAGATAGAGAAGATTTTGGATAGCCATGTTGGTAGAAGTACAATAAGTAAGCATTATATGGAGTATCTTTTTAAATGGAAAGACAAATGAGTCAAATATTCTTTATGGATTTATCAAGCTGAGGTTGACCATTTTGGTTTTCCTTTGGCCCTAGCAAAGTGAGAGGCTCACTTTTCAAATAACCCCGGGTGTTTGATGCAAGAGCATCTTGGGATCTTGGCAATCTTGCATAAACCAAAAATAAATTTTTTTTTTTTTTTTTTCTATTTTTCTATTTGATCAGTTCTGGTTCTTCTTTCTATGATCATTCTGTACATATTATCAGATGCTGTGATCCTTCCTATGTGTTCATGGCCTCATTCTTTTCACCCTCTAGGATCGTGCATCTTTTGGTTACTTCGCATATGAGATATTTCAAATTCTTGGCGAGACTATCCTGTTCTTCATTTTTCGACCAGTCTTTGTATTTTTTGATATTGTGAAGGTTTTCCCGTTCAACGAAGCTCAAAAACTCATTTCTTGATGATGTTATGTGTGTGGTTGACCTATTTTAGGGATCACGATTCATGTTGCACTCGTTGGATGAATATCCTTATGATTTTGGGTCCTGACCTATCTGTATAATAAGTTTTCTCTTCATTGGGAAATGTAATCCTTCATGGATGACCTGATGTTTGCGAAGGCCTTATATACTTGTGTAATTGTTTTCCATAGGGGATAGGAAAAAAGACAGAACAAAATATTAGCTTAGCACTTGTAGGATTCTGATCAGTAGATCAGACAGAAGAAACTACCTACAGAATGTTCATGTAGTCATTGATGATTTCAGATGGTATAAGAAGATAACCTATTGAAGTTTCTAATCAAGCATGTATTCTTGGAAAGTATCACTTCTTGTAGTTGTTGTTTTAACTGATCACTCAATAAAAAAGAACGTTGATCTTGCATTCATTTCCTTTTGTTTTCTTTTGCTTATGTTATGTGACTCTTGCTATAAGGATCAGTTGGATTCAGTGAGTTCCCATTGTCCTTGGAAGCATCACTTCTTAAACTTTTCCTGTAACACCTGTCTTCTTTAATTTTGGTAGAGTATCCAAGAAATATGCCCACATCACTCTTGATGTAACATTTTCTACCCAAAATTTTGAAATACTTCATAGTGGGAACATTTCCATTCCAAAATTCATAAGGTGTCTTACCTATTCCTCTTATCATATGAACATGGTTAAATGTATATACTATAGTGCGAACCGCCTCTCTCCAAAGCATTTGTGGAACATCTTCTTCTATCATCATGGTTCTTGTAGTATCAGGGATTGATCTGATCATTCTTTCCACAACTCCATTTTATCGTGGAGTTCTTGGTGCAAATTATTGTCTCTTAATTCCATGTTCTTCACAAAAGTATTGAACTCTCCAGATGTGAATTCCCCTTCTCCATATGATATTAGGCATTTAATACATTTTCTTGTTTCATTTTCATTGATGAATTTGAAGATTTTGAATTTTCAAAAGTTTCAAACTTTCCTTTCAAGAAGGTTACCCAAACCATTCTAGAGTAATCATCAATGCATATCATAAAATATCTATCTCCTTGCATGCTTCTTATTTTCACAGTACCACATAAATTAGTATGAACAAGATCTAACAATCCATTTGAGTTTTCATCCTTAGATATGAAAGTATTTCTTGTTGGCTTTCCTAATCGACATTCCTTACAACAAGTATTGGTAGGCTTCTTAAATCTAGAAAGGTTTCTAACAACAAAGGTAGAGATTATAGTTGGAATATTATATAAATCTATATGGTGTAGCCTCTTCTGCCATAGCCAAATTTCATCATCTTGAATAATGAAGAAACTTCTAAAATTAGTGTTTAGATGAAATATATTACCTCTTGTCTTGGATCCTATTGCAATCACCTTTCCACAATTTTCTACGATCTTGCATCCATCATTCTTGAAATGCATGCTATATCCATTGTTCATAAATTGTCCTAAACTGAGAATATCATGTCTCAAACATTCTACATATAACACATCATCTACATTCTTCTTTCCATCTAGAGAAATAGATCCTCTACCTCTGATTATACCTCCAATTTTGTTCCCCATCTTTACCAAACTGCCATCAACTTTCTCAAGGCTTACAAATTTACTCTTATCACCACTCATATGTTGAGAGCATCCACTGTCTAGTACCCATTCATGTTTTCAGATAATTAGTGTGAAAAGGCCCCCTTTTCTATGCTAGTACCATTAGTAGTACAAGAAGTCATAGAGTCTACTGATTTTCAATCTTCCTTTATTGCAATGAAAGAACTAGTGAGATTGAAAAAAATAGACTTAATACCTTTTTCTTCTTTCTCAATGGACACACTAGTAGGTATGGGAATTTTAGGCTTAATGTATTCTTCTTTAATAAGAGCCAATGTGATTTTACTCTTTATTGATTCAGTGTCTTTAGATATACCTTTTGAAACTACAGGTCCCCTTATAGCAATAATTTCTTCCAAATTTTGAATCTCTCTTTGTTTCTTTTCAAGTTCCTCCATAAGATCGCTCATTTCCTTCTCACATCTTGACAATTTTTTAAAGTATCTCTTACTCTTTTTTGATATGTGTATTTCCTTCTTACAAGTTTCCATAATTGATCTCCCTCAAGCTATTAGGATTTCTACAAGAGACCAAGGCTCTCATACCAATATTTGATACTATGGAAATGAATAACTAAGAGGGGGGGGGGTGAATTAGTTGTTCCCAATAATCAAAATATCAAAACCCTTCAACCTTCGGAAACCCTTTAGCACATAAAATTATCAAGCATACGACCCTAATGTTCAGATCTAATTATGTAATTAAATAATAAGCATGAAATCAATAAATCTAAAGCACATCCAAAAATATTGACACCATATTTTTTGTTGGAAATACAATAATGGGAAAGCAAGATACTGAGAGGGGGGGGGGGGGGGAATCAGATCTNGGGGGGGGGTGAATCAGATCTTCAAATATAAACACTTAAAACAAACTGATAACACATTCATACATAAATAAATCTAATGTAATCACAGATAGCATCCACATCATGAAATAAGTAACACATTACACAATAACTTGGTAACCCAGAAACCCAAATAGGTAAAACTGGGGTGGGGATGACACCCACAAAAGTCTCCACTAATGCAGTAATAAAGTGTACCTGTTAAGGTTACAAATGTTTGATTACAAAATGTAATCTACCCTGTTAAAGGTCTGCTTTGTTAAAAGCTTTAGATCATTACAATCTACCTTGCTAAAGTATTTAAACTTACAATGAAGTAAGCACTCTGTTAAGAGATAAATAAAGGCCTGCTAAAACCACTCTGTTAAGAGATTTTTACCTGATACAATGATTAAAAAGTCTCAAGTATTGATCCTTCGATATGCACTCTGATGCTGATGATAGATCTCCTCTTTTCAGTATCTCTTTTGATCTTATAATCTGATATACCTTTACTCTGCTGTTTACTGTGTTATGCTCTGCTTGATCTCTGCTTTTGGACAAAATTACCCTCTGTGCATTTCACTTCAAAATGCAATCACTTCATCAATTCCTCTACTGCCTCTTGCACATACATACAAAATAGGGTTTCAAAGCAATCTAATATATCTATATAGATCTGACAGTGATATCTAGATCAACGATTAAGATCCAATATCCATACCATGATGGTATTACAATTAATGCTTACAATGAGTCATGCATAGGATAAAACAATTAAATTGCATAACTAACTCCGTATAAGAATATTAAATGCACACAATGTCGGCCCAAAAAGCTTATACAAGTCGACCGGATCACTCATCCTTGAAGTTTGTATCATTCCTGAAAAGTATACAAAAACTGTTCTGCTCGGCACTTGACTGTTCTGTCACTCGGCATTTAACATCCCTATATCCTTCTTGGCTCGGCAATGTAACTCGGCTCAACAATGTAACTAGGCATACTGAAAACTGCTCGGCAATGTTGCTTGGCCTTACATAGTTTTAGCTCGGCCACAGTGATAGCCAACTAAAACTGCCTAATGAGATGACTAAGTGTTGGTCAATAATCATCAATATATCTTAGAGATTAACAATCTCCCCCTTTGATATTAGTGGCAAAAACACTTATCATTACTTCTGTACATTTCATCAAAAGTATTGCCTAAGTACGCTAAGTACTCCCCCTAGGAATATACTTATACAAAAAGTTTACATGCCTTCAAAAATTTATCAAAATTTATATTCACGTGTACCTGTGTTGTACTAATGTATCCTTTCATAACTCCTTACCAACTTCCTTGCAAACTTCCAACTTCCGTAGTACTAATTTCCTCCTTGTTTTTGTCACTGATGGCTGGTGGGGTTAAGTTGTACTTGTCCAAAAATTGCTTATGAAGCTGCAGGGTGGATTCAAATGTTATAGCCCAGCTGTCCTTTGCAACCTTCATAACTTCCAGTTTTATTTCTAGCTTAGTAGCTAGACTCACTAAACTCTCTGCAGTCGATAGATTTGCACTGCTTTGTGATAACTCCTTTGCTTTTGAGAGTTCCTTCTGTATTACCTCCAAGTGAGGCAACAAGCTTGTTTGAATAGTTATCAACTTGGCTCTTATGCGACCATCTTCAGCCATAAGCTTGGCTATTCTCCTTTGTGCATTTATCAACTTACTAAAATGTAAAGAACTAGAGGTAGTATCTTTACCTAAAGTATTACCAGTTGATCTCAAATCTAACTGTAGCTTCTCAACAAGCTGTAAATTATCCTTTGTGAAAAAATCAACATCACATAATTTTCTATACAAAGAATAAACATTGGCTGTAACTTTCTCTAAGTTTTCTACAAGAATAGAAAGTTCAACCTGTTTTGTTGCTATCTCTTCTGAGATCTTCTCTAGAAATTTGCTCTCAAATCTTCTCCGGGACCATTGTAGAAGCTTCTCATTGCTGTCTTTGTCCTCATTTGTTACTTTCTGTACAATGGCGATGAGCTGATCAATAATTGGAGCTTGAGGTGTTTCATCCTCTAAGTCAAAAGCCTTTGCAAATATATCTTTGATGTCATGCAACACCTTCTTTTGCTTTTGTTCTATCTTCAACTCTTCCTGTCTCTTCTTCCTCTTAAGCAATTCTTGAAGAGTCCCTATTTGTTCAAAAGATAACTCATTGGGATTCCATTGTGGAATAACAATGACTTCATCTAATGTTACATCTAAAATTGGAGACTTCTTCAAGACTTTCTTCTTCTTCATTTCTGGAGAACTTATGCTCGGCAACATAATATCTTTCCCTTTGACAGTTTCAGTATCCAATGCCTCCTTCAATTCTGTCAATATAGTCTGTGGATTCGGCATACTACTAGTTTTAGAACCTGTGGGAGTGGATGATGCAGAGTGTGGTAGATCAATCAACACTTGTGCTGCCTCTTCTTCTTTAGGCTTATCATCAACATCTGTTGTTGCTACTCCACTATCTAAAACTATCTTCACAACCTCTAAAATAGGTGGTTCTTGTGAAGTTACCTCTTGGTCAGTTGTTTGCTGTTGTCTTTCACCTTTCTGATCACTGCCAACTTCAATTATTTCATCAGACGCTGTGGTCTTTCCTTCTTCTGTATCAGTTGCCTTAATAGGCGAGTCAGTGTCTTTACCACTCGACATCTCTTTTTCCTCGGCATTCAAATTTCTTGGATCATCAACTATATAATCCATAGGACTATCTGCAGTCAGATCAACAGAGTTTGTTGCATCTAATGCATCCTTCATCTTGTCTTGTTCAGTGGCAATTTGATCTTTAAGTATCTGTGGTTCAGGGGTAGTCTTCTCTTCAACTTCTTGTTGCTTTGGCTCGGATGTCCCTTCACCAGATTTCTTGTCTTTTGGAACGATCAGACCAAAGATCTCTTTCCAGATCTGTTGGTTGTGTTTCATGTTTTTGCTGTTTTGCCCTGTTCCTTGCCTTGTTCTCTGAAAGTTTGCAGGTTTTCATGCCTATTCCTTGTCAAAATCTTGTTAAAACACTGCAAAAACCCTAAGGCCTAATGTTAAACAATGCATTTTGAAACCCTTTGGCCATGTCTTCTTTTCCTTTGTTACCTTTTTTAAGTTACTCAAGGCATGTGCTATATAATAGGTTAAGTCAGGTCGCTTGATCGCATTACCCTGAACGAATATGCCAAATGATCTCCCGACTTCGCTTTTG
>MU223986.1:4696411-4713712 GCA_018584345.1 Thuja plicata | reverse complement strand
ATTGTTGGAAATACAATAATGGGAAAGAAAGATACTGAGAGGGGGGGTGGGGGGGTGAATCAGATCTTCAAATATAAACACTTAAAACAAATTGATAACACATTCATACATAAATGAATCTAATGTAGTCACAGATAGCATCCACATCATGAAAGAAGTAACACATTACACAATAACTTGGTAACCCAGAAACCCAAATAGGTAAAACTGGGGTGGGGATGACACCCACAAAAGTCTCCACTACTGTAGAAATAAAGTGTACCTGTTAAGGTTACAAATGTTTGATTACAAAATGTAATCTACCCTGTTAAAGGTCTGCTCTGTTAAAAGCTTCAGATCATTACAATCTACCTTGTTAAAGGATTTAAACTTACAATGAAGTAAGCACTCTGTTAAGAGATAAATAAAGGCCTGCTAAAACCACTCTATTAAGAGATTTTCACATGATACAATGATTAAAAAGTCTCAAGTATTGATCCTTCGATATGCACTCTGATGCTAATGACGAATCTCCTCTTTTCAGTATCTCTTCTGATCTTATACTCTGATATACCTTTACTCTGCTGTTCACTGTGTTATGCTCTGCTTGATCTCTGCTTCTAAACAAATTTACCCTTTGTGCATTTCACTTCAAAATGCAGTCACTTCGCCAATTCCTCTACTGCCTCTTGCACATACATACAAAATAGGGTTTCGAAGCAATCTAATATATCTATACAGATCTGTCAGTGAGATCTAGATCAACGATCAAGATCCAATATCCATACCATGATGGTATTACAGTTAATGCTTACAATGAGTCATGCATAGGATAAAACAATTAAATTGCATAACTAACTCCGTATAAGAATATTAAATGCACACAATGTCGGCCTAAAAAGCTTATACAAGTCAGCCGGATCACTCATCATTGAAGTTTGTATCATTCCTGACAAGTATACAAACACTGTTCTGCTTGGCACTTGACTGTTCTGTCACTTGACATTTAACATCCCTATATCCTTCTCGGCTCGACAATGTAACTAGGCATACTAAAAACTGCTCGGCAATGTTGCTCGACCTTACATAGTTTTAGCTCGGCCACAGTGATAGCGAACTAAAATTGCCTAATGAGATGACTAAGTGTTGGTCACTAATCATCAATATATCTTAGAGATTAACAATTTTTATCGTGGAAACCTTGTTACGGGAAAAACCACGGTGGGGATGATTACCCACAATAAGTAATTGCTTTGTTAGAAGTAAAAACTTATTACGATATATATGGTGAATGCACTTGCATTCAGGTTCACTGACTAGAGCTCACTGCTGGAAAAAAATGCCTTGGGCTACAACCCCAAGGAAGGCTGAGTGCCTTATAGAGTAATCTCTACAATGATCTAAAGATTTTGTGAGCTTGATAACAACATCTACCTTATGCTAAAGTCAGTTCCATTAAAGAACAACTGTGATCTTTGGTGAAATCCTTTCTGACTGCTTCAGAGAAGCAATCTAGGCTTCAAGAGATCTCAACAACTTCTCTGCAAGAAATTCCTGGAGTGCACAATCATTCTTCCACTTCCGCACTGGTGAATTTTCCCTAATTCATCATCTTATACCAAGAAATAGGTCGATACAACCTAATTCACCGATTCTTCAAATCAACGCGCCAATTCTCATATAACTAATCCATCTTTGACTGTTAGATTATGGCCTTCATCCATAACGACCACCTCAAGATTATAAATATACCTAATAACTTGTTTTGTACTTGCGCAACATGATTTATCAACTAGGTCAGCCAAGAAAAATAACACAAATAAAAATATTACCTATGACTGAAAATTCCACCAATCAAGTCCTTTTGATCCATGTGGATCACCAAATCATCAAGCACATACTTTAAGAACATCCTACAACATCATGAATAGAACATTAACATCTAAATCCATTCCAACCATTGGATTTAGCCACACCTCTTTATTGAACCTCAAGAACACTGTTTGCAAGGCTCTAATAAAAAAAAAAATGCTATACAAACCTCTGAAGTAAAAACCCACTGAGTTGAGTGTAACTGAGTATGTTCTAGACACACTCCTAGATGCGCTCCATTAAATATTACTTAGTTGAGCACACCATACCTTTTTCTATCTTCCTGTTAATTTAACACTGACTGCCACCTTTTTTGCCAGTCATCTTCTGTAACCTATTTACCTATCCAAATATTCATGAAACACTTTGAAACTTTGCGTGAATATGGTAAACACCCTCAACATCCCTCTATATGTGTGACTCCATATCTATCATATCCTCTTCTTACTGGACCTTTGAACACTCTGCTCCAGGAGCTATCCTGCAACATTTAAGTTAGCAACAACCAATCTAGTCTTCTGATCACTTCCTCTGATCAATTCCTCTACTATGTTGACATCAATGGAAACACAACCATCAACCAACTTTGCCAATATTCCAACACCTAGAATATATAAAATTCAAAATTAAAAAATTATACCTCTAGAATATAAAATAAAAATTCAAATTATAGCAAGATATACTTTTTAAAATCAATTTAAATTTACACCTTATTTGTAGCATCTAATGCTCTCCCGATACTTTTTAAAATAAATTGAAATTTAAACCTTAAAAATGACCTTATTTACATCAACCACACCAAAACAAGACAAAAACTAGACAATTTCTCTCATAAGCATGAGGGTGCCCTTGTACAATACTCCCAAGGGAAAGAAAAACTCAAGCTCTTCATAAGTGCAGGTTTACTACTATTTATCTATGCTTGAAAATATCATCCTCAGACAACCATGAAGCATCTTCCATCAAAAGACCTCACCACTTGACCAAATACTAAAAATAGGTGTTGTTTCTTATTTTCTTGAGATCCTTTATGTCAATAATGCACGCCAACTCCATAGGTATGCTAGGGGGAAGGTATTGGATCCATTCCTCATTTGAAAAGGCTTGTGAACCTACATCATTACATACAAAAACATCCCGTTTATAATGGTACAAGTCAGATACATTAAATATAGGTGAAATACCAATCCAACTTGGTAACTTAATCTCATTTGCATTGGGACCAAACTTGTGAACAAACCTACAAGGCCCTATCTTCTTCATTTGTAATTTGGAGTATTCTCCTTTGGGGAATATTTTCTTCTTTATATGGGCCAAAACGAAATCCCCAACCTTGAAATCCACTTCTCTTATTTTGACATCAACCCTTTGCTTGCATTTGTCAACACTATCTTAAAGTTGTTCTCGAACCTATTAATAAATCTTCTGCATTGCAATAGAAAATTTATCCGTCTCAACACTTTCCCTATCCATACCATTGATATCTCTCAATTAAAATACCCTTCTAGGCTACAAAATATAGAAAACTTGGAAATGGCTCTTTCCAATGCTTTTGTTGATGGAATCATTATAGGGAAACTCTACTTGGGGAAAGATCAAACCCCATTAAGTTGAATTCTCTTTGGTCAAACATATTAAGATGTTTCCTAGGATCCTATTAACCACCTCAATTTTCCCACTAGTTTGATGATGATAGGCAAAACTAAAACTAAGGTTAGTGTCAAGTTTCTTCCATAAAGTTCTCCAAAAGAGAAAAAAATTACTATCTTTATCTGAAACAATATTCAAAGGAAAAACATGAATTCTTAGCACTTCCTTGAAGAATAAACTTGCAATGTATGACACATCGTTGGTGCTTTTGCAAGGGATGAAATGAGCCATTTTTGAGAACTTGTCCACCACAATATACACTGAATCAAAGCCCCTTTGTGTTCTAGGTAACCCCATGAAAAAATCCATTCTACTAGACTCCCAAGGTGTATTTAGAATAGGAAGAGGCTGATACAATCCTCCATTAGTGCTACATCCCTTAGCCTTTTGACAAATAGTACATTTTTTAAAATAAATTTCCTTACATCAGTTTGCATTTTAGGCCAAAAATAATATCTTCTTAACTAGTCCAAGGTCTTATTAAGACCAAAATGACTGGCAAGACTACCACTACAATTTTCCTTTATCAAATTGTCTCTCATTGAACATTCAGAAACACAAAGTTGAGACCCTTTGAATAAAAAACCATCTCAAGAATTAGAAAATCAAAACTGATATCATAAGAAACACCATTAGATTGGTTACAAGATGCATAAATCTCCTTGATATCCACATCATCTTCATACATACCTTTTAGTGCTTCAACCCCTACACTTCATAATTGAATTTCTTGTATTGTTAGAGTTATCCTACTCAAAACATCTACTACTTTATTAGACTACCCCTTCTTGTGTTTAATGGTGAAAGTAAAATTGTTCAAGTATTCCACCCATTTTACATGCCTATGACTGAGTTTCTCTTGATTATTCAAAAATTAAAGAGCATGATTGTTAGTATAGACTATCAAATCTTTTGGAAGTAAGAAATGTCTTCATTTTTTGAAAGATTGCACCATAACATACATTTCTAGGTCATAGGAGGAGTATTTCTTCTTGGCTTCATTCAAATTTTCACTAAAGAAAGAAATATGTCTTTTTTCTTGACTTAGCATAGCCCATATGGCATAACCACTAGCATCACATTCAATGGTAAAGACCTTATTAAAATCAGGTAAAGCCAATATAGGCTGTTGTGCTACCCCTTTTTTTTAAATATTGAAAACTCTTTTCAGCCTTACTAGACCATGCAAAATTCTTTATCTTATCCCCCTTTATGGTATCAATGATTGGAGCACATATATGAATACAAATTCTAAAGAATTTTAAAAAAAAACTTGCCAAACCATTGAAACTTCTTACCTTAGTAACTTATTTGGGTGTAGGCCAATATAGATTTTCTTCCATTTTACTAGGATCCATCTTAAAATTGCTCTTTATAACCACACAACCTAGATACATTGTCCCCACATAGATCAAGGAAGAAGAGGTAAATTATCCCCATGATTTTTGTTTAATGCATGTTGATAATAATGTTTGTAAAAGTGAAGACAAAGAAGAAAATGAAGAGGAGGATGAAATGGACAATATCAATGAGGTGTATGATAGAGCCATAGAATCTTGGAGTCTTCAAGTAGAGAAACAAATAAGAAAGAGAAGATGCAAGAAGAATGTGAGAAATAAAAGTATGAAAACCAAGAAACATGGAACATATCAAGATAAGAATAGAGAGAATGAAGATGAGGTCAAAAAATAGATAAACATGCAATACAAATGGAAAGAAATAAAATGAGACCTTCATTTAAGATGGAACTCAAATCTCTTTTCTCCGATGAGTATGCTATTAGGATTAAGTAATACTGAGAGGGGGGCGAATCAGTATTATAACACTTTAAACATGAACTTAGTAAATTCCAACTTAACCAGATAATTTCTGAAATCAAAAGAACATAAACAAAAAACACACAACTCATAACACCATAAATTTGTTGTCAATGAAACCCTAGCCAAGGGAAAACCCCAGCGGGGATGGTACCCACAAATATGTACTAAAAGTATTGTGTCCCTATTATAGGACCTAGCCCTGTTAGGAGCTAAATATTAGATTAGCACATTTCCTTGTTAGAGGAATAAAAAAACCCTGTTAAAGGTATATTGAGCTCACTACTCATACAATCAGAAATATGATTCTGTTACAATGCTTTTCAAGAATGAACAATACAAGCATCTGCTATGCTTAATTAGTTACAGTTGTAGCTCACATCACCATCTATCTGATTCTAACATCACAATGCATCCATTCATCTATTTGCATCTATATCCATACTCATACTTCACTTCTCAAAAGCTCTTCATATATATATACATTATTACATTACCCAGTCGGCTTCCAAATACATAAAAAATGGAACCAACCCTTTTACAAAACCAAAATAAAAAGTTGGTGATCATACATTACAAAAACAGAGGTAGTACTCAAAGCAAATCCAAATTAGCATGTTTAGATTCCACGTTACACTTCCTTAATCATCGCGATCATTCAACTGCTTTGTCTCGCTATATCATTATCTTTGAATGAATTCAACTATGTGTATCTTTCATTGTTGAACTCCAAAAATCAAGAAACCTTAACTAAAGGTCTATCATACCTCAAAATAGCTTCTCATAAGCTTGCATGTCTTCATTCATCATATACTCTCTTCGTTGACCAAAATTCTACTGCTATACTCTATAATTCTGCTTTCTATACTTAGTCATTTTTACAAGTTACAACTCCAAAACTGTGTTTCACTCTAAGTGATCATTCATAACTGATGTGTTGCCATAAATGACAACCCTAAGGTGTTCCTGAACACTCTTGAATGAATCACTTGCCAACAATCTCTCTCCCATTGGCATTGATGGAAACACTTAGTGAAAAATGAGTAAGTGTCAATACCAAAAAGAATATACAAGACACTCTTGATCTCTTTTACGTATATCTTCTCTACTTTATACATTTTTCATATCTTCTCTTCTCCCCCTTTGACACCAATGGAAAAGGTATAAAAAAACGTAGAATACATAACAAAATTGTGCCACTTCTTACCAAAAATTTAGACCATCTTCAACACATCTTGAAAAGAACTTTCGAAGATCTTCACTTCTTTATTCTAGGTCTTGACCAATATCTAACCCACATGGATCAGTCCATTTAGTGAAAAAGAAGATGTCTCTGCTGCCTTTATCTTAGTAGGCTTGTATCCAGTGAGGGCCCGCTCTATCTTTTCCATGTCAAAAAGGTGTATCTCAAGAATTGATAACTTAGGAGTAGTCAAGGTTTTCAACATACCAAATCTTCCTATAACTCCCTTTCTTGGTTTCCAACACACTTATCTTGTCTAGAAGTCTGGATACTTCCTTGTCTATCTCTAAACAATGTGGGAGGAGGTCGCACAACTGTGCATCAACTTATCTAGATCCTTTCTATCATTAGCCATGATATCTACAATATTCTGAATATATTTGATATGATTTATACAATGTCTGTATAAACTCCTTCCATATGCTACACAACCTTTTGCTTCAGAAATTGTATTGTTCAGTATGCCCAAGTCCCATGAGATAGATTTGCATACATCCTCTAACTTCTTTGCAAGGTATTTCTATTATGCCTTTTCCTTTGCTATCTTATCTAAAGACTCATAATGACTATCAAAGTTATCCAATACCTTGTTCAGGTTCTCTGTAGTGTCCTTACCTTTGAAAGTAAATGGTATAGACAAGAGTTTGTTGAAGGTTTCAACTTCCCTGTCCAGTATCCTTGTCTTCTTCTCTGTTTTCTACTCGGATATCTCCTTAGCTTTTGTAAATGTGATGTAAGATATATTTATCAACTCATCTTAATCCATACTCTCCACATATGTACTCATTGTTTTCTCTCATGTTGCCAACAATAAGTTTTAAGAAACATGTGTCATTACTTCATGTTTCAATTCAGCCTTACTCTTTGGTTCCTTCACAACCTTAGCAATGCTTGATTGCCCTTGAATCTGAGAGGGCTCTTCCTTAGTAGATTTTACCTTTTCTATATCAATCTCAGGCACAATATCAGTGTTTCCTTTAAAAGGATCGTTAGCATCTAGCGAGGTATCCAATACCACAGACACACCACCAACAAAGAAATCCGGTTTCTTCACAGTACTGATAAACTGACTATTATCCTTTCCATCCTTAGATGAATCAATGTTGATTATTGCAGGCTTGGAGGACTCTCCCTTTAGAGTAGATCTAGTGGCCTTAGGTCTAGGAGGTGTGAGCTTCTCAGGTTCACGATCCATTAATATTTTGTCTATCGCCTTGTGAGTATCCTCAATTACTTCATCATACTTTCTTTCCATTATCTTGATCAACTTGTAATTAGTTCTTAACGGAAGTTTTAGTGCATTTAGTATCCTTTTATGCTCATCAAATGATATCACTAGTAATTTGTCTTTAATGGCTTTTACCCTAATTTTTTCAGCTTCTTGTAATGCTAATTTCTTCCTCACTTCAAGTTTATCATACAACTCCTGAGGAATGCTTCCAGCCATCTCTAACAGATTATTCTTAAGAATTAACATGTTCTTGATCAAAATATCTTCTATAAGGATTTGATCATTAACATCATACCTATCATAATATTTGCTTACTAGATTTATCTTGCCTTGGTACACAACTCTTTTCTCCATCATTTTCAAGTTAGGTTTCCAGAGTTGTCTATTCACAGGTTTGTCTTGTGATATCTTCTCTTCTCCTTCTTTCATTTTCATCTCTTCTACCTTCTTCTCCTTTTCTTCTTCTTTCTTCTCTGCATCTAACTCCTTTTCTACATCTGTTCTCTGTTTCGTGGGTGGGTAATATTTTTTAGAGGACCTTGTTCTCTTCACAAGGGTTTCTGCAAACTTCACAGTCTACGATGTCTCCATAGGTACTTAGGCCATAGTAGAGGGTGGACTAGAAGTTTTCTGAGTGTCTAGAGGTGGAAGAGCTGTAGGGGTAGAGATCCCTACTACAGATGCTCTATCAGTCAACTTCCTTCTTATCTCCTTCATCTCTTCTTTAGTAATGCCAACTTTACCTCCTAAGTCATCTATAAAATTTTCAATTTTCTTCCTCCTAGCCTTTCTTGTATGTTCTTCTCTGATCTTAGAGAATTTCTGCTCATATGTACCCCATATTTCCTCTGATGGATCTAACTATGAAGATAAAACATGTTCGACTTGGATAGTTAGAATTTCCTTACTCTCCTCATACCCTATAGGGTAACACCACTTCATCCTTGGATCAACTGCCTAAAAAAAAACACAATCTATTTCAACCATGAAAAATATTCTCCTTGTACTTTTGTACTATCTCCTCAGGTATTCTCATTCTCTATCTCGTCTCTCTCTACAATATTTTGATCATTCCAAATAACTCTCCATCAACCCATGTTCTATTTGGTCTTCTCTAGCTATTTGATATTTGTAGGACAGTGGGTTCATTATCTTTCCAGGCTCTAGGGTGCATACCTAGGAATTTATGCACAATGTGGATATACACATGTATCAAAAGTGATCCAAATCTAAATGCCTTCATCCTGTCTTTCTTTATTTGTCTTACATTCTCCATGAACTGCTGTGCAAGAACTTTGCATAGGTTATATTTAACATTTTATTTTACCATCTTATATTTCATCATTATAACACTAGTAGAAACTGAATTAGGTCGGCTGTTATAATGGAGTTTGTAACCAAGAATTGTCGCTAGAAGTCTAACATCTAGCTGGAAGATGTCAACCATTGTCATTGCTCGCTTATCCCATTTTGAGTGGGTTAGGGTTTCCACCTATTTTTTGATATTTTTCTTTGTAATAGGGATGACTCTAAAGTTATCCAAACCACTAATGTCATGTATCAACTCACTACAAATCTTCACAGGCTGCTCCCCAATCCAAATTAATTGGTCGTGCACTCTACTCAATATGATTTTGAAGAATTCTTCTTCGTCGAACTCATGCAATTCTGTCATTTTCATTATGCTAGGATTCTCAAGATGAGAAAACTCATCCTTCCACTTTCTGTCCTCTTTAATCATATCCTCCATTTGCTTGAAGACCTCAAAATCTCCTAAAGATTCATACTTGCAATGGATATAAGCCCTAATATCCTCTAGACGAACAACTCCGTAGAGCGTTTGAGAAAATGCACCTTCTGGATCATTGTCAATGGATTTGAAAGGATGTTTCTTAAACTTGTACCTAGGTCTCTCAACAACATCAAATATCAAAGGTGCATCCATATTCATAAGTTTGTGAGTGATTTAAATACCTTTTGATTGTTGATTCTGTGAATTACGGCTTTGATCAAATGCATAACACACTTTCTTCCTTTTATTTTCTTGCACCAATCCCTTTTATTCTTCGACTCTGTTCTTTGAATGATGTTTAGGCAAGTTCTTTTGATTAACCTTATACTTAGCTACAAAAAGAAATGACACAGTTCCCAATAAACTCATCTTTGCATATAATCCAATAAATTAACAATCTGGAAATCACAAAATATAGACTGTAGAGCTATGCGATCACAAATATATATTTATTAATATTTCCACATACTTCCCCTAAGCTCGCAAGAGCTTATTCGTCATAGTCAGGGGCTGGATAGATTTCTAATGTTTCCTTCCAATGCTCCCCCTAAGGCCATGATTGTCTATTTAGGTCAAAGTAGCATTAAGAGAAGACTCAGTAGCATCTACTGACTCTCCCTGAACCTTTGTCTCACTCTGTTCCTTCACTTTCCATACCTTATCACTGTTCATATCTCCTGCTTTCCTGAAATGGATGTTAAATTCATCCATGTAGTTTGCAAGGCTCTTACCAACATCTCCTACATTCTTCTTTATGACAATAGGTGGAGGTGGATATTTATTATCAGTTCCTTTATATCTACAAAAATTTGCAATGTGTCCTAGATTGTGACATTTGCAGCATTTAGGAGGTGGTCTGTTCAGATTAACCTGCAAATTACAATACTTTGCAATGTGCCCAAAGTTATTGCATTTGCAACATGTCATCTTTTTTGCTCTTTCCTCTCTAATGTAATCTTGTTTGGATTTCTCAGGTTTTCTGCATTCTGCCTTCTTGTGCCCATATGCATAAAAATTAAAGCAATAACCAGAAAAGGGTTTGAGATGTGCTTTACCTCTACAATTTCTCTTCATGTGTCCAATCTTGTTACATCCAAAGCATCTACCTCTTAAAGGTCTGATATGTTCTTTTGGTTCTTCAAGAGTAGTCTTTCTTCATCAGTCTTTGCTTCAGAATTTTCTTCTCTAGTCTTTGAAAATTCAGCTTCATTGAAGCCGACTCCAGTCATATCTCTTTTAGGGTTTTTTCTATCTCTTTGTTCATCAATCAAGTCACTACTCATGTGAAGTTTCTCAATATGTTTCTTAGCCTCAACCAGTTCTCCTTTGATGATCTGATTATATTTCTCTAATTCCAGGTATTTGTTCTTGTAATCATCAAGTTTAGTCTACATTTTTTCCATCTAAACATTAGCATCCTTTAAGGTTTCTTCAATTTTGTTTTTGTCATCTTTTACCAGTTGAATCTCTTTAGCCATTTGAAAAGAAGTTTCATGATCAAGCTTCAAAGTATCTTTCTCTTGTTCAAGTTGTTTTATCTGATCTGAAGTATCATTATCTGAATCCTCTTTTATTTTATCCATAAGATCTTGTCTCTGACTCCTGGATAGTTCAAGTTGTTCCTTCAGTTTATTGATGAAACCCTTAGCTCTTCTTAATTTGAATCTCAAGTCACCATTCTCTGCTTTAGCCTTATTAAGGTCTTCAAGTGTTGCTTCAAAGTTTTCCTCTAAACTTTTAGAATCCATCTTGATCTCCCTTAAGCTGTTAAGCTTTCTCTCCAAGGGCCAAAAGCTCTTATATAAATTGTCAGGATTAAGTAATACTAAGAGGGGGGGGGGAGTGAATCAATATTACAACAATTTAAACATGAACTTAGTAAATTCCAACTTAACCAGATAATTTCTGAAATCAAAAGAACATAAACACAAAACACACAACTCATAACACCATGAATTTGTTGTCAAGGAAACCCTGACCAAGGGAAAATACCGGTGGGGATGGTACCCAAAAATATGTACTAAAAGTATTGTGTCCTTGTTAGGAGACCTAGCCTTGTTAGGAGCTAAATATTACATTAGCACATTTCCTTATTAGAGGAATAAAAAAAAACCCGTTAAAGGTATACTAAGATCACTACTCATACAATCAGAAATATGATTATGTTACAATGCTTTTCAAGAATGAACAATACAAGCATCTGCTATGCTTAAGTAGTTCTAGTTGTAGCTCGCATCACTGTCTATCTAATTCTAACATCACAATGTATCCATTCATCTGTTCGCATCTATATCCATACCAATACTTCACTTCTCAAAAGCTCTTCATATATATATACATTATTACATTACCCAGTCAGCTTCCAAATACATCACAAAATGGAACCAACACTTTAACAAAACCAAAATACAAATTCGACGATTATACATTACAAAAATAGAGGTTTTACCCAAACCAAATCCAACTTAGCATGTTTAGATTCCATGTTACACTTCCTCAATCATCACGACCATTCAACTACTCTGTCTTGTATCACTATCTTTGCATGACTTCAAATATCTGTATCTTTCATTTTTGAACTCCAAAACTCAAGCGACCTTAACTGAAGGTCTATCATACCTCAAAATAGATTCTTCTAAGCTTGCATGTCTTCATTTGTCATATATTGTCTTTTCTGACCAAAATTGTACTACTATACTCTGTAATTCCGCTTTCTGTACTTAGTCATTTTTACAATTCACAACTCGAAAATTATGTTTCACTCTAAGTGATCATTCATAATTGATGTGTTTCCATAGATGACAACCCGAAGGTGTTCCCGAACACTCCTGAATGAACCACTTGCCAACATATGCCACAAAGGCACCGAGAGCCTCATCACAAGCATTGTTGTCAATTTTTGGTTTATAGGCTTTCGAGCTGTTTTGAGTCTAATAAGGCTCTTTGAGGCCATTTGGGATCATTTTTATCTATTTTGGAAAGTTATAAGTCAACTAGTTAAAAGTTCTAAAAGTTGTACAATGTTGTCTCATTACAAAAGAAGTTGTCAAGCAACTTTTGTAAAAGTTGTCAAATTGATGTACTTCTTAAGAATAATGATTGGTAGGTTGGTTGACAAAATTGATCTGAATTAAAATATATTTAAATGCCATCCAAACTCTAATATTGGGTTGGATATGGAGTAGAGAAGGAGAAATCCATAATTTTGTGCATTGTTTTTGAGTTTTCCTATGTTGTAGAATTCTCTTTGAGTTTGTATGGATTGTAATATTAATTTAAGGATTTGAAACTAGTTTTTAATAGTTAGTAATGTGATCTTATTTCATTTCCAAATGGTCTCATTGAATTCTGTCAATTTTTCTAAAAGTCATAACAATTTTGGCACTGGTAGGACTAGTTTTTATTTCATTTTCTAGTTTTATAGTCTGAAAATATGATATGTAAAGCCTATAAGTGCATATTAAAAACCTAAAAACATAGGGGAAAGTCATAACAATGATTCACCTTTCAAATGAAAGTGGTTTCATCATTTTTCATGAAAAATTGAAGAAGTTATGGCCTTTTTGGTAAAAAATGTCCAAAACCCTGCCTAGGGTTTCTAGCAATTGATGCAGGAGCATCTTGGGATCTAAGCAATCTTGCGTCAACCAAAAGAATTTGGTTTCATTTGTTATTGTTGGCAAGTGATCAATTTTTGTATGGTATGAATCAATTTTTGGTTGTCATTTATGGAAACACATATGGTATATTGATCGATTGAATTGAAGTTAAGTTTTGGTGATTCAGTTATGAAACCGACTAAGTACAGAAGAAAAAATACAGAGTTATTTTGGGTAGCAAAGATCAAGATCGATGAGTTATCACGTGCGAGCTTAGAGGAAGATTCTATGGGGTATGTATGACCTACATCTAAGATCGATTTGATTTTGTGAGGAGTATAGAGAGTTAGAGATATTTGAAGACACACGACATCAACAGAACAACGATACAAAGCAGTTGGATTGTAGCGATGATTTGGGGAGTATGTCGTGGACTCCTGGTAAGATAAGTTGGATTATGACTGGATAATCTATATTTTGGTTATGTAAGAGCGCCGATTTTGTATTTTCTCTTTGCATTATTAATTATATTTTGTATTGAGAGCCGACTGTGTAATATTGGTTAAGTGAGACGACTTGGTAATAAGATCTATATATATATATATGAAAACTTTTTGTAAAGCGAAGATATATGGGAGATTAATGAGCGAATATATGTGTATGTGCGAATATCAGAGCAGAGGATGACAGAGATCATTAGAGAACTATGATTGGAACCATCTAAGCATTGAAGATGATTGTTTTGTTCATTATTGAAGAACACTTTGTAACATAAGTTTTATTGTAAGAGTTGTAAGCTCAGTTGGCCCCTAACAGTGTGTTGTATACCTTTAACAAGGTTGTATTCCTCTAACAAGGAATTATACTATGTAATATTCAGATCCTAATAGGGCTAGGTTTCCTAACATGAACATTGTACTTTAGTGTATTTTTGTGGGTACCATCCCCACCGGGGTTTTCCCTTGGCCAGGGTTTCCTCGACAACAAATAATGGTGTTATGAGTACTGTGTTATTTGTTTATGCTCTTTTCATTTCAGAAAGTTTATGATTTATGTGGAATTGGTTTAAAGTTTATTTTAAGTGCTGTAATACTGATTCACCCCCTCTTAGTATTACTTAATCCTAACAATTGGTATCAAAGCTTTTGGCCCTTGGAGAGAAATCTTAACAGCTCAAGGGAGATCAGAATGGATTCAAATATTTTGCAAGATAACTTTGAAGCTGCACTTGAAGACCTTGATAAAGCTAAAGTAGAGAATGATGACTTGAGACTCAATTTAAGGAGAGCAGAGGGATTCATCAAGAAACTAAAAGACCAGCTTGAACTTTCTAGGAATCAGAGAGAAGATCTTGTGGTTCAAATAATGATAATTCAGATCAGATAAAGCAACTTGAAAAAGAGAATGATACTTTGAAGCTTGAGAATGAAGCAATGGATAAAGAGATTCGACATTAAAAATATGCTAAAAACAAGATTGACGAAGCTTTGAAAACTGCAAATGTTTTGATGGAACAAATGAAGAATGAGGTTGACCATTACAAGAACAAGTATCTAGAATTGGAAAACTACAATCATATCATAAAGGGTGAACTTGTTGAGACAAAGAAACACATTGAGAAACTTCACATGAGAAATGACCTGATCGATGAGCAAAGAGAGAGACAGAAACCTAAAGGAGATATGCCTGGTATTGGCTTCAATTAAGATGAATGTTCCAAGAATCAAGAAGAGAAACTAGATGCGAAGATTGATGCAGAAAAACCCACTCTTGAAGAACCTAAAGAACAGATCGGACCTTTCATAGGTAGATGTTTTGGTTGTAACAAGTTTGGACACATGAAAAGAGATTGCAGAGGTAATGCCCCTTTCAAAACTTTCTCTGGTTTTTGTTTTAATTGTAATGCATATGTGCACAATAAGATAGAATGCAGGAAACTTGATTAGACTAGATACAAACAAGATAACAATAGAGGAGAATCAACAACTAAGATCACATGCTACACATGCAACAACCTTGGACACATTGCAAGGAATTGTAAATTACAAGTTAATCTGGCCATAAGACCTCTTATATGTTACAAATGCAACAATCTAGCTCATAGAGCAAAGTTTTGTAGGTATAATGGAGTAAATAACAAAAGAGTACCACCTCCTATGAATACAAAGAAGAATGACAATGATACTGGTAAAAGTCTTGCAGAACTCAAGAGTGATTTTGATAGTTGTTTCAAGAAAGAAGAAGATAACAATAGTGGTAAGATATGGAAAATCAAAGAGATAAGTGAGTTATTGATTCAGGGAGAGACAATAGATGCTACTGGATCTTCGCTTGATGCTAGCAAAGCAGAATCGACCTAATTGGTCGAGCATGGCCCTAGAGGGAGCATTGGATGAGCACAACAAAATATATCCAGCCCTATAATATGTGGATTAAGCTCTAGCGAGCTTAGTTATGATATTGGCCGACATGATGGAACGTATATCTAAGAGCGCATCATCGGCTGATGCATATATTATGATCACAAGATTTTTGACTGACTGGGCAGTATTGGGTAATGTAAATTGTTAACAGTTAATGGTGTATAAAGCACCTAATGGTTATCTATTTCCTTACCATTTGAAGAGCAGTGACCTAAGGAGATAAGAGATTAGAGAGTGAAGGACTATCTGACACCCATACTGTGTGATTGATCGAAGCGGAATCCATAATCCAGAATTCAACGTGGTTAAGGTATTTACATCATCTACTCATATAGAAGCTATGGATGCACCTTTGATCTATTATGTTGTGGATCGACCTAGATAAAAATTCAAGAAACATCCTTTTAAGTCGTGTGAAGAAGACTCTGAAGGAGCATTTTTCCTAGACCCCCCACGATGTCTTGCATGTAGAAGACATTAGGGCATACATTCATTGCAAATATGACATACTAGGTGTTGATGAAATTTCTACTGAGATGGAGTACATGAGTGATAATGGAAAAATGAGAGATGAGTTCAAACATGTAGACGAGTTAAACATTATGAAAATTCTGGACTTATACAAATTCAGCAAAGATGAATAGTTTAAAATATTGTTGATGCAGGAGAATCTTGGGTCCTTGGCAATCCTGCTCAACCAAAAATATGTTTTCTTTTGTTCTTTAGCTTTTTTGGATACTACTTGGTGAAGTGCTCATTTACACTGATGCTTGGGTATCCTTTCTTTCTTGCTTTACCAATGGGTCTCGGGGAGTGTTAGTTTCTATTGCTCGGTTATGCTTTTACCGAGTTGGTTTTCTGTTGCTTGGTTATGCTCTTACTGAGTCATTCCTGTTGCTCGGGTATTCTTACCGAATGGTTGTTGTTGCTCGGTGATGCTCTTCTCGAGTTGTTTATCCTGATCTAGCTGACTTCTACATTTAATTTTCATGGCATAATTAATGTGGGGTCTCTCATTGGGATATGTCTGGACCTAAATCTGGGTCTCATGTAGGGATTTGAGCGCCGACCTCTTTGGTGGACTGATGTAGGAGCATCCTGGGTGTAAGGGCAATTTTGCATCACCCAAAAATATTTCTGTTTTCTTTCCAATAAGGGCTACCTTGTGTAGAGTTGCTATTTATGGAAACTTTCTATTTTTAGTAAGTTGGTCATACGATCTCGGAATGTTCTAATTTTGCATGTGGAGGTTCATATCAGTCATATCAGCCCGTCAGTAAAGTTTCATGGCTAGATCAAGTCTAGTTTTGAAGATATTGAAAATTTTTGGTATTGAAAACAGGGTACAAAAACTTTGAGCTCAGTTTTGAAGGCTTTAGAGGCCCCGGATGAGGTCAAAACTTGGGCTGAATGAAGCTTTCCTTATTTATATGTTGTAGAGCGCTTTGTGGCATTTTTGAAATGGGGTTATAATAGTCAATCGGGTCAACTGGTGATGACTTATGGTCTCCGAAAGTTGGGCCACCTGAAATAGCAGAAAATAATTTTCCTTCAAAATTTTTGTTCGCGTTTCAAAAGTTATTTTGAGCCGACTTTGATGTACTAAAATGAAAAATAAAATAATTCTAAGTTTGGTCGGCCCTAAGGGCTAAATTTCTGGAACCTTCTCGGGCGGTGGAAATTGCCTATATAAAG
>MU223986.1:4670038-4696352 GCA_018584345.1 Thuja plicata | reverse complement strand
ATTGTAATTCTGAAAGTTTGTAATTCCACATTTGTGGAGATAATAAGAAGTCCATTTTCTGTTCTTGCAAATTGTTGTTGCTTCTCTGTTTCTGTTATGTGTTTGTGGTATTAAGGGGAGCGCCCTTTATCATGGACTCTTGTATATATTTGTTCTTAGTTTTAGGAGGCATTTCTTAGAAGATAGTAGAATTGGAGAGAAGATTAATTGTTGAGATGATTGAAAGGCAGGTCTATGACCTCACATGTATGAAGATCAGTCTGTAATTCATTGGATGTATATGGATGAAATCGGGAAGGCCTTACAGCCCAACATGTACTGAGTTTGATCAATTAATGAAAATATAAGATATCTATTGTTCCTTCTCTCACTCTGTGTGTTGTTGTTTCCGCATTGTTGTATTTGCAAGCTGGTTTGGTACTTGGGTGAGCCTTTGGCCCCTCTTGCTAACCCTCCTTGCGTTAGGTGGTATCAGAGCATTGGTGAGATCTAAGTTCCTTCTTGTAAACCCTAACCATAATTGGTGATATTTTTGTGGGGTAGAAGATTGCGATCTGACCTACAATTGTAGAGGGATTCAAGATGGTTCGTAGGAGAGGAAATGTGGATCCAGGTCTAGATGATATGCTTAGACAGATGGATGCAAGATTGGAAGCTGTTGAAATAGCCCAACGCAGAGGAAGACATCTTGAAGATGTTAGCGATGATGAAGTTGAAGAAGTTCAAGGTGAAGTTTTACTTGCACTTGTGATGGATCGGGAAGAAGAGAGATTCCTGCGAGCATTGACAAGTTTGAAGTCCACACCTCAGTTTAATTCTCTTGAGTATAATGGAAAGTTGGATTCTGATGAATTGATTGACTGGATAACTGAGATGGAAAAGTACTTTGAATATGAGAATGTATCAGAGGACAAGAAAGTCAAGATTGCAAGCACAAATTTGAAGGGTCATGCATCCTTATGGTGGGAACATCTACAATTGGATCGAAAGAAGAAAGGTAAAGAAAAAATCAAGGTATGGGATAAGATGGTAAAAAAATTGAAAGGAAAGTTTCTACCTTGTGATTATCAGATTAACTTGATTAGGAGAATGCAAATTTTTAAGCAGAAAGATAGATCAATAAAAGACTATACTGAGGAATTCTACAGATTGGACATCAAATTTGGACATGTTGAAGATGAGGTAGAGAGAGTAGCTAGATATCTGAATGGATTGAGAATTTCCATACAAGATGAGATCAACTTGGTCAAGATGGAAAGCATTGAGGAGGCATATCATTTTTTCCTAAAAGATGAGAAGTTGAGCAAAAGATATGAACAAAGACAAAGAGGAAAAGGTGGTAGATTCCCTAGAGGAAGAGGTAGATCTCATGGTGAAAACAGTAGATCTGAACCAGACAAGTCAATTTTTGACACATCTCAAGACAAAGGAAAGACTGAATGGAAACGTGGAAGTTCATACCAAGGAAGAGGCAATTACCCCCAAGGTGGTTATAGCAGAAGAGGGTTCCAAGTAACTTGTTACAATTGTGGTGAGGAAGGACATAAATCTTTTGAGTGTACACATGCAAGAAAGAATATTGTTAGTAGCAGAAATGCTTTGGTGCAAGAAGAGTCACTGAATGAAGCCGAGAAGGAAGGAAATATCATGATCCGAAGGATACTATGGAGTGAGAAAGATAAGCAAAATCTTGTCAGGAAAAGCTTATTCAAGAACAGATGTAGAGTTGAAGACAATGTTTGGAAGGTAATTGATGATAGTGGAAGCTCAGAGAATCTGGCATCTGAGGAAATAGTCACCAAGTTGCAGTTGGAGAGGATGAAGCATCTGAAACCCTATCAGATCTCATGGATCAAGGATCGACACACATTACTGGTGAGTGAACAATGTTTTGTGAATCTGAAAATTAGAAGGTATTATGATAAGGTGTTGTGTGATATTATGCCTATGGATTGTTGTCATATTTTGTTGGGTAGACCTTGGCAATATGATAGACATGCTATACATGATGGAAGATTGAATAGATTTTCTATTTGGGTTGATGGTAAGAAAAAAATTATGTTACCTTTGGTTGAAGAATCTGTTGGTGAGATATGTACATATGTAAAAGTTTGTTTGATGGAAGGTAGACAGTTAGTTAAGGATTTGAAAAGAAACAATATTTGTTATGCTTTGATTCCTAACAAACTGAGTAAGAATACAAAAGGTGAAATTCCTGCAGAAGTTGAGAAGTTACTCACTAAGTACAAGGAGATCATTTTAGATAATGTACCTGATGATTTGCCACCAATGAGAGATATTAGTCATTGTATGGATCTGATTCCCTGAGATATTTTACTGAACAAAGCACCAGTACATCGGTTAACACCGACCGAGAATGAAGAGCTTAACTGACAAGTTCATAAATTGTTAAATAAAAGGCTTGATCCGAGAAAGTTTGAGTCCATGTGCAGTACCAGCTATATTGGCACCTAAGAAGAGTGGAGAATGGCGAATGTGCACTGATTCAAGAGCAATCAATAAAATCACAGTGAAGTATAGGTTTCCTATACTGAGAATGGATGACATAATGGATTGTTTGAGTGGAGCAAGATATTTTACCAAAATTTATTTGAAGAGTGGATATCATCAGATCATAATCAGAGAAGGTGATGAATGGAAGACTGCTTTCAAGACAAAGGAAGGTTTGTATGAGTGGTTGGTTATGCCTTTTGGTTTAACTAATGCACCAAGTACATTTATGAGGTTAATGAATGAAGTTTTGAAGAAATTGTTGAATAAATGTGTGATTGTATACTTGGATGATATTATGATATTCAATAATATTAGAGAAGAGCATTTGATGCATATAAGACAAGTATTATAGAGATTGAAAGAGGTAAAGTTGCTGATAAATCTGAAAAAGTGTTCCTTCATGAAAGAAGAACTTGTGTATTTTGGTTTTGTGATTTCAGTTGATGGTTTGAAGATGGATCCTGAGAAGGTTGAAGCTATACTTAGTTGGCCTACACCTAAGAATGTTAGTGAGGTAAGATCATTTCATGGATTGACGAGTTTTTACAGGAAATTTATTAGAAATTTCAGTTCTATTTGTAATGCTATGACTGAGACAATGAGAGGAGACAAAACATAATTCAAATGGACACATGGAGCTGATAAGAGTTTTGAGACTTTGAAGTTGAAAGTTGCTGAATTACCTGTGTTAGCCTTACCTGATTTCAATAAGGTATTTCAAGTTAAATGTGATGCAAGTGGAAGTGCAATTGGAGCTGTGTTGACTCAAGAAGGTAAACCTGTTGCTTTCTTTCATGAAAAGTTGAATGGTGCAAAAATGACATATTCTGTCTATGATCAAGAGTTCTATGCTATTGTTCAAGCTATGAAGAAATGGAGACATTACTTGATGCCAAATGAATTTGTGTTGTATACTGATCATAAGGCTTTACAATATTTGGGTAGTCAAAATAAGTTGAATCAGAGACATATGAAATGGGTAGAGTATTTACAAAGTTTCACATTTGTGATTAAACATAAGAGTGGAGTTTCTAACAGAGTTAATAATTTATTGAGTGTTGGGATTAATGGGAAGTAGTACTGAGAGGGGAGGGGTGAATTAGTACCTCTATTACTTTTAACACCTTTCTTCATTCATCATTAGTAATCATTCATTACTGCATTACCGACCATTACTGTTGTTCTTTCTTATGCATGTAGTATTATTCCATAATCTTTAATTGTTTGTAACATTCATAGAAACATTTATGAAAATAATAAACACATAACACAAGATATGGTATCATAGAAAACTCCTGTTAGGAAGTAAAAATTGTGGTGGGGATGACACCCACAAAAATTCACTATCTGCAGAATGGAAGGGAGCCGGTTAAGGCTTACAATTTGATCACTTATGATGATCTACCTTATTAGGAGTATTAAGTTTGAGACTTGTTAAGATCTACTCTGTTAAGAGTTTTAGCAACACTGATTTAAGTGTGCACTCAGTTATGAGATTTACAATAGGACGGTTAAGCCCACCTTTCTTGAAAGGATTTCATAAGTGTACTACACTTGTTAGAATGAGTACAGATGTTGAACTGATTGTATGCAATCTACAATTGCTGATTACAAATCCATTAAAGCTCTCAGAATAATAATATCACCTTAAGTGATTGATGAATACCTTTTCTCTGCTCGTCGGTAGCCTATGTTCTTGTTCTTTAAACTGATTTGATTCTATTTCTGTCCTTCTACATGAATTCACTTGTTTGGTCTTTAGATGCTCTCCGTGGCTACAATATTCATTAAACAACAACTGTTTACAATAGATTGAGCATCTATTTATACAATTCTTTGACGTATTCTAGAATCACGCATTACAATGTTAACTCTTAGATCCAAGGTTTACAACTTGACCTTGATCTTTAGTTTGGATGTTTTAAATCAGTATAACTAATTAAAACAATATTAAATACATTGATTTCTCTGCACATAATGGATTTAAAAGTAAATCAAGAAGCTATTAATATAACTTCAGTGATTTATTTGACGTGGAAAGTCAGATCCACTTTTTGCGGGATGTAACTGACTGTCGGTGTGCCTCTGTTGAACTTGTTTGTCGGGTTCCCTTTGTCTGTCGGGTTCCTCTCTTTGCTGTTTCGTCAGGTTACACTGTTGTTACTCGTCGGGTTCCATTTACCTTTTTGTCATTGGATAACACTTAATAGTCTTTGTCAGGTAACCTTGGCGTCGGGTGGTGCTGTGCCCTGTCTGTTGGTGTAGTGACAACCGATGGTGCAGATCATGTTTTTCTTTGTCTAATGGAAAAATGTAATGCCTTCAATCTCCCCCTTTGACATTAGTATCAAAAATTGATATGTGCATAATACTAAAGTGTTTAGTATGTACATCATGTCTGTATCCTTGTCATCATATGACTCCCCCTAATTGTATGCATCGGTATAGTATAAGTATATGTACATTTATACTATACATTCTCTGTTCTTTGCTCTGTATGTACATATTATTTCGTCCTTTTATTTGAGGTGAGTGAACATATCAATTTCCCCCTTTCTTTGATACTTATGACAAAAATGTACAACTTATAATATGCCAAAACTGTGACAAAAATGTGTAACTTACAATGTGTCAAGTATATGGGAATGGGTTGTCTTGATATCTTCAAGCATTTTCTCCCATTTTTCTTTCAGTTGTTCTAGTGCCATGTGTTGTAGCTCTAGCCTTGCATGCATATCATAAATGCTGTCTAGGACCGGCATTTCAGGGATGGCAATTAATGTATTTGCCTCTGTCACATGTTGTTGCAGTAGTGAAAGTGTAGGTAAGAGCTAAGCTTGGAGCTCGTTTACCTCATCTCTGTACTTCATCTCTGCAATTTGTACATCCTGTCTCTTTTTCCGAGCCTGTTTGATTTTCTCATTGTGCAATTTAATTTCTTCTTCATTATTGGTGAGACTTTATGTACTTGACTTAAGATCAACATCAATTTGTGCTATCTAGTCGGTATACTCCTGAGTGAGTTGATCTAGTGTACACAATTTCTGTATTAAGGTAATAGCTTCTGAGATAATTGGATCAAGTGTGCTTACCAATTCAGATAGCTTTACCTTTTTCAATGCCACTTCCTGGCTTATCTTCTCGGCTAGCTTGAACACATACTTTTGTTCAAGTCTCTCTTCCATGACCTTCTCAGCATCAATGTTCTAAGGTGTTATTGCATCTGTGAGTACCACCAGTTGATCAATAATTGGAGCTTTTTGATCAATATCTACATCAGGTACAATCTGTTAAAGTATACCTCTTCCCACTTCTAGTACCTTTGCCTCCTTTGTGGCTCTCTTTAGTTTGTCTTGTATTGCTTTTCTCTCACAGAGTCTTGCATACTTTGTCAATGCAGTTCGATCCAATGTCCTTGGATCACAACCTGAAATCTTAATGATTTCATCCAGAGTTACTGGATTCTTATGCTTTCCCTTCTTCTTCTTTGAGATTTGTGGGGACGCAGATGTATGAACTACCATTGTGAGTTCATTTGTCCTCTCTGAAGTTCTTGGTGACGGCTTGGTTGAATATTCTTCTAGTGTCTTCTGCTTGGGGATTACCTATTAGTTAGGTTAATATGTCTCTCCATCATCCTTGGGTGTCTCTGCAAATCTTTCTTCTATTTTCTTTTCCATCTCATTTTCCTTTGCTTCATCTTTTTCTGTCCGTGTGTCCCCTTCTTCCTTTTGTGTTTACTCTTTATTTTGATCAGCAGACTTATCTGTCTGATCATTGGTTGCAGCCTTCTCTGCAGTTGTTTCCTTTGTATTATCTGTGGTGTCTTTTGCTTCTCCATCACCCTTGTCCTCGGGTGTGCTTGTGTCCTCTGCAGTGTTACCCTCTAATATATTAATGGCCTTCATTAATACACGCATATTGCTTTGAGTGGTAGCTTGGGCTATATCTTGAGTGGTATCCTACTTGTTAGTTTGATCTGTTTGAGTAGTGACATCCTCATCTTTTTTTACCTCCTCTGTAGGGTTTGCTTCTGTTAAGTCCATGACTGATGTGTCCTGCTATGTTTCATCAACAACATTCATATCTTTATCATTTGATGTCTTTAATTCTTGTTGTTGCCCTTGATCCTTAAGTGTAATGAATATTACTTCATCTTTCTTTTGTAGATCTTTATCAGAGTCATAGTTGGTGATATCTTGGATGTCAAGATCATCCATGACTTTGTCTAAGTTTGTGGGCTCATTATCACTTTCAGTATTGTCCAGAGCAATGTGCGGAGGACTTGCATTGTCTTTCTCCTCCTCTCTATGAGGTGTGTTGGTGAGAAGTAATTGATTCTCACCACTTGTTGACTCTGCCGGTAGATCTAGGAGTTGTCTCCATTTTGTTTCAGTCATTGTGTCCAGCTCTATGAACTTGTCTTCTAGTACTTTGTATGCCCTTATTTTGGCTACAAATTTACCTGAATGCTTCTTCAATATTTCTTTGATTTCTTCAATTTTAGATTCGGAAGGCATTAGTTCTACAAGTACCCTCTCCCTTGCTTCTCTCTCAGTCTGTAGAGCATATGACCATTGTTGGGATACTTTGTTACCAATCTCCTTGGGCATTTGATTTACAAATTCAGCTAGTACATATTTGTGTTTGATCATTGACCTTATGATTGCATCTTGTATTTTGTTTTGGTCCTCTGGTTTTAGTGTATCCCATTGTTTGATTCTTTTGTCATGCGTTGTGCCAGATGCAACAATATGTTCAGCAACTTCATCAACAGTTTGATTCCTGTAATTCTTCTTTACTACATCAGGCTCATAATCTTTAGTATCCTTTATGTCAACCTTTGTCCTAACCAACCTTTTCCTCTTCTTTGGAGGTGTTGTTTTCACAGTTTGTTGCTTGGTTTGCTTTGCTAGCTGCTTTCTCTTATAGGTCCTTGACCTTTCTTAAGAGGGGTAGTGTCGGTTTTAGCAGTTTGACTTCTTGTCCTCAGCTTCTTTGTTGGAGGTGGAGGTGTATCAGATTCAGTCTCCTCAGAATCTGATTTCTGTTTTTCTTGTCCCTCACCAATGGTGCCCTATTCATCGATTTCCTTTGGTTGTTCTTGTTCTTCCTCGGTGACCGATAGAATCTTTTTGAGATTCTTAACCATCATATCTTTCTTATTGACAATTTTCTTGATTTCTAGGCCTCATTTTATCTTTGATCTGGCCTCTTCATAGGTTCCAAACCTAGGTTATTTGTTGTCAATAGGCTCGTTTATTAATGCATCAATTACACTTGTAGCTTGATCAATATTTATTTCATAATCTAATGGTGCTAACCAAGCTATTCTTGGTACAACTAGTTTGATATGAGTGAAATCAGTATCCACCATAAATCATATTTCCTCCTTATGCTTTTCAACAAGTTGTTTAGGAATCCTAGTCCTTTCCATCATCTTTTCCTTGAACTCAAGGAAGTATGCAGACATAATAGATTCAAAATTGTCCCCTAGAGACTTAATCAGTTCACTAATCTGTTGTGTTACCGGTTTGGTAGTTTCCCATTTTACTTTTCCTACTGAAGGAAAGTATTCTTGAAAATAGAAAAAGATACACATGATAAGTTAGCCGAACTTACATGTGTTGGTCTTTGTAGACCTGATTGTGATCATGTTCTCATCAAGTTTTTTTAACAGGATCTCACACAGATCCATCTGAATTCCTTTGGTCACTATCTTGTAAGTTGTGCTTACTGATGTTGCAGATATGTTGTTCAATCTGCTTACTTGAAAAATCTTATACCCAATTACACATGCACCGAATTTCAGTTCTTCGTCGGTGATGGTGTTTAATTTTAGACCTCTGTTGTCCCATTCAGCTTTTGTGAGTTTTTCAACTTTTTTCCCGGAGGGATGCTTGTGTGCCCTAGGCTTGTCGGTTATTGGATAACCAGTGACAACGTGAAGGACATCCTTGGTGATTTGTTTGGGTTGATCCAACCATAACTTCTAGTCGTGCAATCTGCTAAGTACCAACCTGATCCAGTCGGTCTTGAAGTCCCTCAGAAAATGTAGGGAATTAGTTAACCCTTTGACTTCCAAGTGTTTGTGTTCTTCCTTCAGGTTGCCTTCAACATCACAGAGCCTTATATAAGATTTATCCATCTCAAGATCACCTATCTCAACAATTTTTTAGTGAATATAAGACCTAACATCTTCTATGAGCAAAACCCTACGTGAAATATTTGAAAACGCGCCGGTTTCATCAGGTTTCAATGTGATCTCTGGGCATATCTTGTATTTGGGCTGTATACAAGTGCTATTCTCAATCAACTTAACCACATTCTATTTATCATTCTTGATCTTAGTGATTCTTGAGGTGGTTGCCATTGTTTTTCAAGTTTTAGAGATTTCTTGAAAATAATGACAAAGTGCTTTTGGTTCCCTCGGTACTTACTTCAATCCGTGATAATGGTTAATGACCTAGTTGCTCTGTGTTGAATCGAGTCGAGGACAGTTATGCTTCTTCTCTTCAATCGCTCTATTTTTCGCTCCCCTTTCTCTTCAAATCACGGGTGCAAAATGAAGTGCTTCCGTCGACTATTTATAGGCTTTTGCCCTAAGTCAGCAATAAAATACTTCAACGACTCGCCGGGTCAGAAAGACGGAGTCTGTCGGGAAGACTTTCATAATTATCATCGGTGATTTTGAGGATGCTCAGCATAGCTGTTACCAATATTGCATTTATCGATGGATATCGGTATTCTTTCGTGACAACTTTATGACTTTGCTCTCTTACCGACGGGTGTCGGGTTACATTGGTAGCTTAACCATTTTATGTGTTGACTGACAATTTCTGGTAAGTGTAGACAACTTATCAATTATGTTCACCAATGATTTTCGGTATGTGTATACCGACGGGGTTGTTTTCTCAGAATTGGAGCAAGTATCATAATATACATCTTTATTATGCAGATTTTGACTATCTATCAATTGTATAATGGAACTGATGCAATATATGAATTGGTGTAATGCAGTTCCATACTTGCTCAGTTTAAGTGGGGGTGGTGATGTTACCGTATCCATTGGATGGGCTGTCACCATTTGCATTGCTTGGCCCAGTTTCATCATTGCTTGAAGCTTTTATCCACATTTTGTCTCTAGCCCTCCGAATATCTTCAATGGTGTTTCCATTGGGATATGTGCTTGTCTCTGTCAATCGGTCTTTGCAATATTTCTTGAGGTGACCAACTTTATGACAGTGTAAGCATGCCATTCTGGGGTTTGAACAGCCTCTAGACCTTTTGGTCCATGCTCTCATGCAGTTTGCAGCAATGTGACCATATCTACCACATGCTGTACAGTTTGTCCAAGTATTGTAGTCCCATACATATTGATTACCGATTCTCTTAGGTTGATAAGGAATTTCTTGACCTTTAGGCTTCCATGCTTTCTTTTTCTTTTTCCAACATTCTTCATATGTGTGCCCATTCATCTTGCATGTAGGACAGTATTTGTCCATGTAGGTTTCCTTTTTTGGCTGTTCTATCTTAGTCTTGCATTCATAAGCCTTATGTCCTTTCTTGTTACATTTATAATAGAATCCTATGAGTGTAGATGTAGATTTAGGAATACCTTTCATTTTACCTCGACATACATTTGATGTGTGCCCTTTCTTTCCATAGTGCTTGCATGTTAGCTTTCTTGGTCTTCGATTTTCATAAACATTGTTTGAATTTGCTTGATTGGATGATTCTCCATTTTTGGTAAAGCCTATACCGTTGTTGTTGTTGACTCTTCGTTGTCCTTTAAGAAAGTCATCCATTCTTTTATTTCTCCCTTCAGCCTTTTTGATAATCTCGTTATGCTGTTGCTAAATTCTAACCTCGTGTTTTATCTTTTCATTCTCTTCTCTTAGTTCACTGATAATCTGTATTCTCTCAATGAGTTCCACATTTATTCTGTTTGCTTCTTGACTCATAAGAATAATCTGATTTGTGAGATCATGGTGATGCTTAACATGTCTTTGAATTTCTAATTCCTTTTCTTGTAGCTTATCTGTAATCTTCCTTCTGTCATCAATAGAAAGTGTTCTTTCTGTTTCAGCTTGTCTAGCACAAATCATCACATCAATCATTCTTACCATCTAGCTCTCTTGACCAATTTGCAACATCTTTATTTGCTCTATCAGATGTTGATTGATCTCCTTTAGATTTTTGATGCTCTCTTTCGATGTATCTGATGTATTACTTGCATTTGATCCTGAGGATTCAAATAAATTTGGAATCTCTTCTTCTTGATAATCTTTTTCATTGTTCCGGGTAGCCATATCTTTCCTCTCATCCAACAGTTCTCTCATTTTGATTCTAGCTTCTTTATATTGTTCATAGAACATCTGTATCTCAAGATTTTTTTTCTCAATATTCTTATCAAGTTTATACTTCTCCATTGTATGATCTTTGCTCTTAAGCCTTTAAGCTTTTTCAAGAAGAGACTTAGCTCTGATACCAATTGTTGGGATTAATGGGAAGTAGTACTGAGAGGGGAGGGGTGAATCAATACCTCTATTACTTTTAACACCTTTCTTTATTCATCATTAGTAATAATTTATTATTGCATTACTGACCATTACTGTTGTTCTTTCTTATGCATGTAGTATTATTCCATAATCTTTAATTGTTTGTAACATTCATAGAAACATTCATGAAAATAATAAACATATAACACAAGATATGGTATCACAAAAAACTCCTATTAGAAAGGAAAAACTGCGGTGGGGATGGCACCCACAAAACTTCACTATTTGCAGAATGGAAGGGAGTTGGTTAAGGCTTACAATTTGATAACTTCTGATGATCTACCCTGTTAGGAGTATTAAGGTGGAGACCTATTAAGATCTACTCTATTAAGAGCTTTAGCAACACTGATTTAAGTGTGCACTCAGTTATGAGATTTATAATAGGACGGTTAAGCCCACCTTTCTTGAAAGGATTTCATAAGTGTACTACACTTGTTAGAATGAGTACAGATGTTGACCTGACTATATGCAATCTACAATTGCTGATTACAAATCCATTAAAGCTCTCAGAATAGTAATATCACCTTAAGTTATTGATGAATACCTTTTCTTTGCTTGTCGGTAGCCTGTGTTCTTGTTCTTTAAACTGATTTGATTCTATTTCTGTCCTTCTGCATGAATTCACTTGTTTGGTCTCTAGATGCTCTCCGTGGCTACAATCTTCATTGAATAACAACTATTTACAATAGATTGAGCATCTATTTATACAATTCTTTGACCTATTCTAGAATCACGCATTACAATGTTAACTCTTAGATCCAAGGTTTACAACTTGACCTTGATCTTTAGTTTGCATGTTTTAAATCAATATAACTAATTAAAACAATATTAAATACATTGCTTCCTCCGCACATAATGGATTTAAAAGTAAATCAAGAAGCTATAAATACAAATTCAATGATTTATTTGGTGTGGAAAGTTAGATCCACTTTTTGTGGGATGTAATTGACCGTCGGTGTTCCTCTGTTGAACTTGTTCATCGGGTTCCCTTTGTTTGTCGGGTTCCTCTGCTGTTTCATCGGGTTGCATTGTTGTTACTCGTCAAATTCCATTTACCCTTTTGTCATTGGATAACACTTAATAGTGTTTTTCAGGTAACCTTGGCGTTGGGTAGTGTTGTGCCTTGTCTATCGGTGTAGTGACAACTGATGGTGTAGATCATGTTTTTCTTTGTGTATACTAATGGAAAAACATAATGCCTTCATTGAGTAGAAGATCTTTGTTGACACAAATGAGAATTGAAGTTCTTGGTTTTGATGACATGAAACATTTGTATGAAAGAGATCCTGATTTTTATGAGCTGTGGAGAGTGTGCAGAGACCCTAATTCAAATTAATCAAGTAAGTATGAAGACTATTTCATTCAGGAAGATATGTTGTTCAAAGGTATTCAGTTGTGTATACCGAGAGGTTCAATGAGAACTAATTTGATTAAGGAGAAACATAGTAGTGAATTGGCTGGACATTTTGGCATTGATAAGACATTGAGTTTGCTTAAGGAAATGTATTTTTGGCCTCAGTTGTATAAGGATGTTCAAAAATTTGTGAAAAGTTGTGGAGTTTGTCAAGTTGCAAAAGGAGTAAGTGAGAATACTTGTTTGTATACACCAATTACTGTTCCTGAGAAACTTTGAAGTGATATCAGCATGGATTTTGTTCTTGGTTTACCTAGGACATCAAGAGGTAATGATTCCATATTTTTTTGTTGTAGATAGATTCTCTAAGATGACACATTTCATAACATGTAGGAAAACATCAGATGTAGTACATATAGCAGATCTTATCTTTAAGGAGATTGTCAGATTCCATGGATTATCAAGGAGTATCATCTCTGACTGAGACAGTAAATTTGTTAGCTATTTTTGGAAAATACTTTGGAAGAAATTGGATACTGAGTTGAAGGATAGTTCTACATTTCTTCCATAGACTGATGGACAAACATAGGTTGTAAACTGAAGTTTGGGTAACTTGTTGAGATGCTTAGTTGGAGACACACCAAGTAATTGGGATTTTATGTTGGCACAAGTAGAGTTTGCATATAACAGTTCAGTGAATAGAAGTACTGTAAAGACACCTTTTGAGATTGTTCATGGCACACAATTGAGAGGTATATAAGACTTGAGAGATATTGTTGGAGAAGAGAAAATAAGTTCTAAAGCAGTGGAGTTTGCTGAGTTCATGAAGACATTGCATGAAGATGTAAAACAAAAGCTAGAGAAAAGTAATCAGAAGTACAAGGATAATGCAGACAAATCAAGAAGACATAAAACTTTCAAAGTTGGTGATGCAGTAATGATTCATTTGAAGAAAGGTAGATTTCCTGTTGGAACATATGATAAATTGAAGACAAAGAAATTTGGTCCTTGCAGAATATTGAGAATATTTGACAGTGGAAATGCTTATGAAGTTGAATTACCTGATGACATGGATATATCACCTATATTAAATATTTTAGACTTGTATGAATATCGTGAACCCGATAAAGAAGTGGTAGTACCGAGTGCTTATCCTAAGAAGCAAGTAGAGGAAGTTGAATAGATTTTGAAACAGAGAATTGGCAGAAGCACAAGAGGAAAGGAATACATGGAGTATCCGAGAAATGAAAGAACAGATTGATTGAGGACTCATATTGGATTTCTTAATCTAAGTTGGATTCATTTTAGGTTGGACCTGATACATGATTCGGGGAATCATTTCTTGTAACCCTAGGTGTCTGATGCAGGAGAATCTTGGGTCCTTGGCAATCTCGCTCAACCAAAAATATGTTTTTTTTGTTCTTAGCTTGTTTGGAGACTGCTCGGTGAAGTTCTCATTTACCCTGATGCTTGGGTATCCTTTCTATCTTACTTTAACGACGGGTCTCAGGGAGTGTTAGTTTCTGTTTCTCGGTTATGCTTTTACTGAGTTTGTTTTCTGTCACTCAGTTATGCTCTTACCGAGTCGTTCCTGTTGCTCGGGTATGCTTTTACTGAGTGGTTGCTGTTGCTTGGTGATGCTCTTCCTGAGTTGTTTATCCTGATTTTTCCAAATTCTACATTTAATTTCTGTGGCGTAATTAATGTGGGGTCTCTCATTGGGATATGTGTGGACCTAAATCTGGGTCTCATGTAGGGATATGAGCGCCAACCTCTTTGGTGGACTCTTGTATATATATTTTCTTTGTTCTTAGCTTTAGGAGGTAGTTCTTAGAAGATAGTAGAATTGGATAGAAGTTTAATTGTTGAGGATTGAAAGGAAGGTCTGTGACCTCGCATGTATGAAGATCAATCTTTTATTCATTGGATGTATATGGCGGAAACTGGGAAAGCCTTACATCCCGACATGTACTGAATTTAATCAATTAATGAAAATATAAGATATCTGCTGTTCCTTCTCTCACTCTGTGTGTTTTTGTTTTCGCATTGTTGTATCTGCAAGCTGGTTTGGTACTTGGGAGAGCCTTTGGCCCCTCTTTCTAACCCTCCTTGCATCAATTGTTGAGAAAAGTTCATGATCAGTTTATCTGGATAGGTGAACAACCTATAAAGATTTGTAGTTAACTAATACATGAGATCACTGGATTGGATAATATTGGAGTCATCCCTGTGACAGAGAAGCATATAAAGAAGCAAGTTGAAACCCTAACACACTCAAAATGGGATAGACGAGCTATGACAGTGAATTCCATTTATCTACAGGATGTGAGATTTATTTCGATGATACTTGGTTACAAATTTTACTATAGTAGTAGACCGAATTCAGTATCTGTAGGAGTACTTATGATGGCTTACAAAATGGTGAAATAAAATACTAAGTATAACCTATGCGAAGTATTGGCACAATAATTTTTGGAGAATGTCAAGTTGATAAAGAAAGATAAGTCCAAAACCTTCAGCTTTGGTTCACTAGTAGTCCACATGTACATTCACATTGAGCACAAATTTCTAGGCATGTACCCTAGTGGTTGGAGAAAAGGGATACCTATTGGTATTCATATTTATGAGAGCTACCAAAGACATAATAAAACATGGGTTGATGGAGAACTATTTGGCATGATTAAGATTCTTTAGAGGTAGATGAAAGAGAGATATAATATTCCTGAAGACTTAGTTGAAAAATATAAGGAAACAATATGTTTTATGGTTGAGACAGACTGTGTGTGTTTTGAAGTAGTTATACCGACGAAAAAATGGTGTTATCCTATGGGATACAAGGTTAGTTAAAAAGTATTAACTATGTAGATCGGACATGTTCTAGCATCTGAGGTAGATACATCTAAAGAGAGATGGGGCGCTTATGAAGAAAAATCAGCTAAAATAAGAGAAGAACATACCAGAGGCTTGAGAAAAAGGAAAGTAGACAACATTATTCATGATTGTGGTGTTAAGGCAAGATTGACTGAGGAAGAGTTGAAGGAAGTAAAGAAGAAGTTAGCATAACGTTCTTCTGGATTGGCAAGTGTTGCTACTGCAACCCTTCCACATCCTGAAGTTGTGATGGTAGATACTCCACCTTCTACATTTATGGATGTAGCCACTCCTTCATCACCACTGAAGACCTCGCAAGCATTAAAGATTGTTCCTCAAGTTAACACTAGATCCACCAAACTGGATTCACCACCTAAAGAACATAAGACCGAGGGAGATGAGAACAAAGCTGAAAGTGACAGACAAGTATGGAAACCAGACTTGAAAATGATTGAGAAGAGAGCTATTGAGAAAGGGAAGCTAGTTTCAATAAACAAGTACTATGACAGGTATGAGGAAACTGATAAACTTATGATTGAAGATATTGTAGTAAATCACTTACTTGTTTTCAAGAAAAATATGTTAGAGATAGAGGGAAATATACCTGAAGAGTTGTATGACAGACTAGAAATAAGAAAATGGCTAGCACATATTGAAGATGAGACTATCAGAAATCAAGCAATTGATAACATGTTACCTGTAATTTCTATGCAAGAGAGAGATAGACTATTTGGTGAACTAAAACCTTTATTAAGGACCAAGGCAAGGTTAGTGAAGATTATGGAAAGAAAGTATGATTAAGTTACTGAAGAAACTCAGAGAGAATTAGATCATATACTAATGAATACTATTCCTGAGAAGACTCCACCTCCTAAACCTACAATTCCTACACCTTTAGCAATGGGAGAGAGTTCCAAAACAGCTAAGGCAAGTGTTGAGAAGAGCAAAGATGATATACAACTGGATTTCTATGTTTCTGGTGTCTCTGTGACTCTTGACATTTCACATGATGACAAGGATCCATTTGAAGGAAACATTGACAATACAGTGGTTGAGGATGAAGAACAGAGAGAGGAAGAACAAAAGGAAATGGAGTAGAAATAAGAAGAAGAAAAAGTTGAAGTCAAAACTGAAATTGACACATCTTCTATCTTATTGTTGGAAAGTAAAGACAAACCTATTGATGTTGATGTTGATCGCATGGATGAGGATGAGTTGGTGAGTCTAGCTTTCACCGCACTTAGTAAAGCAAAGGAGAGATATGAGTTGAAAAGTGGGAAGAAAACTAAGGTAATGTCTAGAGCAATTGATACTGTGAACACATTTCTTCCAGTACCTATTGTTTTCCAAAGTAGAGATGATGTAGAAAACTTGAAGTTAGCACTTGACAATTTTGATGGTCACTATGAGACCCTAGTGAAGATTGCAGAAGAAAAGGTAGAAAAGAGCTACTTGGAGAAGAAATTGATGGAAGTTTTCCAGTCTATTTCATGGTTCTTGGGCATTCTAAAATCTGTTACAACAAAAGCTAAGAGTTGTGTTGCACATGGCAGGATGCTATTCAGTTATTGCATGAACCTAATCACACATGTTCAGAACATTGAAGGCATAATTGCTAAGGACAGGGCAACCTTGAAGCGTATGATGGACAGTTGTGAGACCTCCTCACAATCGGTAATGGAAATGGACAAAGAGGTAACAAGGATTTTGGATAAGCTGAATGTATTTGTTATAGAGAAAGGGAGAGTCATGTCAATATTTGGTTTGTTGAAGAGTTTAATCACTCCTAAACTATCAATTCTTGAAGTACATTTATTAGATATGGAGAAGACAACAGAATCACTGACAAAATCTATACCTACAGGGTTGAAAGCAGTAGAGACATCATCATATGCACTGAATGGACTAATTCATGTTAGTCAACTATTGGTTGAATCATGGAGCGCAGAAGTGAAGATTTTGGAAGATTCTTTTTAAGATATTCTAAAAATGGTGAGCAAGCACTAGTTGTATTACTTTTTATGCACCTTTGTCATTGTTGTCAAAGGGAGAGAAGAGAAAAAAAAAAGGGAGAAGAGAAAAAAAAATGAATAAGGGAGAAGAGAGAAGCAAAATAGAAGAGGAAGAGAGGAGAGACAAGTTTTTGTGTTGGAACACTTAGTCATTTTTTGTTAAGTGTTGCCATCAATGCCAAAGGGAGAGATTGTTGGCAAGTGATCAATTTTGTAGGTTATGAATCACCTTTTGGTTGTCATTTATGGCAACACATCTGACATATTGATCAATTGAATTGAAGTTAAGTTTTGGTGATTCAGTTCTGAAATTGACTAAGTACAGAAGCAGAAATACAAAGTTATTTTTGGTAGAAAATATCAAGATCGATGATTTATCACATGCAAGATTAGAGGAAGATACTATGGGGTATGTATGACCTGCATCTAAGATCAATTTGATTTTGGTGATGAGTACAGAGAGTTAGAGAGATTTGAAGACATGCGACATCAATAGAACAACAATGCATAGCAGTTGGATTGTAGCGATGATTTGTGGAGTATGTCGCGGACTCCTGGAAAGCTAAGTTGGATTATGACTGTGGATAATCTATATTTTGGTTTTGTAAGAGTGCCAACTTTGTATTTGCTCTTTGCATTATTAATTATGTTTTGTATTGAGAGATGACTGCGTAATATTGGTTAAGTGAGCCGACTTGGTAATAAGATATATATATATAAAGACTTTTTGTAAAGTGAAGATATATGGGAGACTGATGAGTGAATATATGTGTATGTTCGAATAACAGAGCAAAGGGTGACAAAGATCATTGGAGAACTATGTCTGGAACCATCTAAGAATTGAAGATGCTTGTTTTGTTCATTATTGAAGAACACTTTGTAACAAAAGTTTTGTTGTAAGAGCTGTAAGCTCAGTTGGCCCCTAACAGGGTGTTGTATACCGTTAACAACGTTGCATTCCTCTAACAAGGAATTGTACTATGTAATATTTAGCTCCTAACATGGACATTATACTTTAGTGCATACTTGTGGGTACCATTCCCACCGAGGTTTCCGCTTGGCCAGGGTTTCCTCGACAACATATAATGGTGTTATGAGTTCTGTGTTATTTGTTTATGCTCTTTTCATTTCAGAAAGTTTATGGTTTATGTGGAATTGGTTTAAAGTTTATTTTAAGTGCTGTAATACTGATTCACCCCCCTCTCAGTATTACTTAATCCTTACAGTTATTTTGTTTGCTTCAAGTCTGGTGTTTTTGTTGGTGATAGATCTGCACTTGTTCTTGTTGGTTGCGGTCGTGGCTATGTGTTTTTGGCTACGTGTTGGATCATTTCCTATGATCCCACATCATTTGGTTTCATCGTGTGAGATTTATTGCAGTTTCCTTGTGGGACTATACTATTCTTCATGTTACCGATCAAAGGTTGGGTTTTTGATCATTTTCGATCTTCCAATTGGTTTTTTTGAGCGTGGTCATGCCAGCTATGTTTTATATTTGAGGCCAACTTATTTGTATGATCGCATCTCTTATTATTTTTATTGGAGCTTTATCCACTTGTTTTGGGTCCTGACCCAATTATTGTAACACGTTTCCTTATTCTTGGAAAATGTGACATTTTCTAGGCTAACCGATGATTGTAATTTCTATTTAATCTTATGGACTTATTCCTATGGGATAAGAGAGTTTCGCAAGATTATCTAGCGCAACTTGGCTAGGGTTTCTAAGATATTTCAGATCTAAATCAGGCATGTATGTCTTGCATGTGAGACTGCATGTTGCATATTTATTATAATTGATTCACAAATCATAATTGAAGGCTGATCTCTCATTTTCTTATTGATTGGCTTATTGTTATTGTTATTTCTCTCATATTATGCTTGCTTCAAGGATCAAATTGATCAATTGGAATTTCTCCATCGTTTATTGCATCAAGTGGTATAAGAGCGAGGTTTTTCATCCTTAGGGTTTTCTTGTGGGGTGGCGATTGAAAAGATCTGACCTACGACGCTTGTGGATTGTAAATATGGCTAGGAGAAATTCTAGAGGAGGAGCATGAAATGAAGATCCAACTGTTTTGGATTTGTTGAGGAAAATATCTACAAGATTGGAAGTAGTAGAGACAACCTAGAGGAGAGGACAACATATCGAAGATGCAATTGGAGAAGAAGGAAATGAACATAATTAGAATGAAGGTGTAGAAGGTGATAACCAGGAAGCACAACCTGAGTTGAATCAAGGAGAGGAAATATTCATTAGGGCATTGACTAATGTTAATCAGAAACCTTATTTCAACCCACCTGATTATCGTGGTAACCTAGATGCTTGATGAGTTGATAGATTGGATTACAGAGATGGATAAGTATTTCGAGCTTGAAGGGACTAATGAAGAAAGGAAGGTGAAGTATTCTTGTACCAAGTTGAAAGGACATGCATCCCTATGGTGGGAACATTTATATATAGATCAAGAAAGAAGAGGTAAAGACAAGATCAACTCATGGGATCTAAAGTCAAACATAAGATCTGGTCATGTAGATGATGAAGTTGAATAAGTTTCTTGCTACTTTAATGGTTTGAGGATGTCCATACAAGATGAAGTCAGTCTAGTGCATATTAGGAGTATGGAAGAGGCTTATATGTGGGCCTTGAAGGATGAAGAGAGGTGAACAAAAGGTGCGAGAAAAGAAAAAGAGGTAGAGGTGGAAGATTGCAAAGAGGTAGAGGTAGATCTAACACAAATAAGAGTACTCATGAGCTTGAATTTAAGGACACCAATTGGTATAGGAGGAATGATAGGAGGTCCTATTAGAATGAAGGGAAAGGAAGTGGTGAAGGAAGGAAGTTCAGTGGAAATTGTTTCAAATGTGGTGAAGTAGGGCATAGGACCTTTGAATGCAAACAAGGTAATTCAGTGAAGAAAGTAGAGAGCATTAGGAGAAAAACATTTTCTGATGAAGAGTCCACCAGTTCAGTAAAAAAAAATCAGGCAGAGGATTGTGCAACCCTAATGACTAGAGCGATCCTATATCATGGAGAACAAGAGGAGTCTATTAAGAGGAAGAATTTGTTTAGAACCATATTTCTGTTAGAATAACTAATAGGGGGGCGGGGGTGAATCAGTGGCCTAAAAAATATTCCAATAAATCAACCCAAAAACTTAGTACCAAAATATTAAGCCTCTAGTTATCTTCAGTCCTACAAGATGAATGCCTTGAAATAAACTTATGAAATAAATACTACTCGGAGTTCACTGTTAAACCTTATTCTTAATGTTTACCAATTAAAAGTCTTTCATTTACCGAAAATAGTAAATTGCTTAGTGTATATTGATCAATCCAAATTAGTTATGTATAATGCAAAACACTAAAGTAATGACTCATAAACACATTGACACATGGATTTTTAACGTGGAAACCCTGCTAGGGGAAAAACCACTTGAGACCGCTAACCCAAAATTTTCACTCTTATGAAGTGATCTCAGTGAAAAGCCAACCCTGTTAAAGGTTACAAACACATTGTTAGGTGTGACCTTGTTAGAGGATTTAAATAGAATAGTTTGTCACTTGATATCGGGAATCTCTATGCTACCTTCTATGACCAAACCAAGTGTAGTTTTTCAAATAGTATTTGACATCTCATGCTATCTTCATGACCAAAATTTTTGATACTCCTTGGGATGTATCTCGATATAGAAAGGATTATTAAGTCTTGCTTGGTTAAGAGACTTTTTGAATCAATGGTTAAAATGAAACAATAAATGATCTGTTCACACATACAACTTAGAATTGCAAATTTTTAGATCTATTGTAAGGTCATTATACCTTTCTGATCAATGTCTTCTTTTCCATACCTTTGCTCCACTTCTTTATGCTCGGTGATGCTGTGCTTCTCTGTTGCTCGGTGTCCGCAGAAATATTTAGCTCTTTCCTCAACTTGATTGATCAGGACTGTATGAAGTTGTTCTTCATCAATTTCTCTTCAACATCCTCTTTCTCTAATCACTCCCCTTAATTCATAATGAATTAGATTGTCTCTTTATAGACATGATATCACTTTTTCTCACTTCTTGATTTTCTTGTTCTTGGCATGATCCGCAATCTTAGCCAATCTTGCTTTAAAGATTTACTTTAGTTTTATCCCTTAGATTTCTCCTTGACAACTGGATAAAACAACTTTAAATCTTTTACTTATCTCTGGCTTTAACTTGTCGATGAAAAAAATGTTAACAACCAGTTAAGTCTATCTTTAGCTTTGCCAGCTAAGTATTTTGTCGTTTCTGAACTGTAGTTAATTTTGGTGTTTTAACTCTTTGATAGCTTCGGTCAACACTTCAGTTCTCCTCGGGCTTCTCCGTCGGTGTTATCTGTCTGTCGGGTACCACTGTAAATATGGCCGTTGGTAATTTTTGTGATTCTACTCGTTGGTAATGCTTGTTGGTTTTCTTTCTTAGGCATCACTGTGACTTTGCTATCGGGTTTCTCTGTCCGTCGGCTTCCACTAACTGTTGATGTTTGTCGTCACTTAGTGAATGCTGGTCTTTTATGCATTACTGAAAGCATAATATTTATCTCTCTGATTCTCTGAAGTCTTTGACACTTTGTATATAACTGATCAGATTATATCAAGTTTACATCAATGAAAATACAATCCATTAACTGATTTAATGTCTTGCATTATCTTTCTGCATTTCAGTGTCAACTTAACATCTTCAAACAAATCAGTTATATGTCATCAATCTCTCCCTTTGGTATTGATGGAAACACACTACATTATAACACTATATTATTACTAATACAATATGAAATATAACAGTTGAAGTTCTTCAATCTCTCCTATTATAACTAATACAAATGTCTGGTTCTCAATAAGCTCATATAGCTTAGATTTGTTTCTTGCAGAGTGTGTTCTTCCATCTTTAATCCCTTTACTGGATAGATGTAGCAACTTCTGATTCTGTTTCTGATATGTGCTCTGCCTTGACTGTTCCTCTCCTTGATCATCTCTTTTTATTTTGACAACAATCTCTCTCTTAGTATGTGTTCTCTCCCTCATGTTACTTCTCTCCCTTTGATGGATGTTTCATATGTAATCTCTCCCTTTGAATTCTTAGGAACTTCTCTCCATGGATAATGATATAATCTCTTCCTAATAATTAAATAATCTCTCCCTTTTGATAATGAGATAATCTCTCCCTTTGACAACAATGCCAAATCATTCTTCCATATCTTCTATCCCTTTTTATAATATACTCCTTGAATTTCCCTATCCATCAGCAATACATTGACTTTGGTGTTCGGTGTAGATATGTACCTTGCTGTGTACATATGTATCTTTGTAGTCCATCTCTATTCTTGCATCAACATAAATGATCTTCTGATTGTGTGTAGGCTGATGCAGCCTCCTGGTCAACTTATTGACCGATAGACAAGGGTTGGACCCCCAGTCTTTGTCTTAGGTACTCAAATGTATCTTTTGGTAATGGCTTGGTAAATATGTCAGCTAATTTTTTCTTGGATTGAACATATTCCAGTATCACCTCTTTTGCTTGCACTTGTTCTCTTAAGTAATGATACTTGATAGCAATATGCTTAGTCTTAGCATGCATGAATTTATTCTTTGATATGTTTATTGCACTGGTATTATCACAATAGATAATCACTGGTTCAAGAATCTTCATATTCATACCTTCCAACAACTGTTTGATCCATGCAATATTTAAGCAGTTTACAACAACAACCACATATTCTGCTTCTGCAGTAGACTGAGAGATGCATCCTTGCTTCTTGCTGATCCATGTGACAAGTCTGTCACCCATGAAGAATGCTCCTTCAGTTGTGCTCTTTCGCTCATCAATTTTTCCAGCCCAATCAACATTTGTATAGACTTGAAGCTCAAATTTTCCTTCTCTTTTATACCATAAGCCATAGTCCTCGGTGTTCTTTAGATATCTCATAATTCTCTTAACAGTAGTCATATGTGATTCTTTGGGATCAGCAGAGAATATTGCAACTATTCCAACTACATGTGCTATATCTGGTCTGGTATGAACAACATACATTAGTTTTCCAATCATTGATCTATACAAGGTTTGATTTACCTCATTTGATTTATCTTCCTTTGTCAGCTTACATCCGGTTGCCATAGGTGTTCCAACTGCTTCAGAATCTTCCATCTTGAATATCTTCAATACTTCCTTAATGTATTTGGACTAAGTGATATATATGCCTGCATCTTGTTGAAGAATCAGTATACCAAGAAAGAATTTGATTTCCCCAAACATAGAAATTTCAAACTCTTTTCTCGTTTCATTAGCAAAGGATTTGCAGACCATTTCATTTCCCCCAAAAATGATATCATCAACAAATATTTCAGCAATCAGAATATTACCATCGATATCTTCTTTTAAGTACATATTGCTATTTTCACTTGTTCTTACAAATTCAGTGCTTATTAGATAGGAGTGAAGTATTTCATACTAGGCTCTAGGTGCTTGTTTCAATCCATACAATTCTTTATGTAGTTTACATACCATGTTTCTCTTGTCTGGATCAACAAACCCTTCTAGTTGTTCAATGTATACCTCTTCTTCCAGTATTCCATTTAGGAATGCAAATTTGACATCCATATGGTATACCTTGAATCATTTATATGCACCATAAGAAAGTAAGATTCTTACTCCTATTCTAGCAATGGGTGCAAAGGTTTCACCATAATCAATACCTTCTTCCTGTGCATACCCCTTGCATACTAATCTTGCTTTGTTTCTTGTGACTTCTCCATTCTCATTCATCTTGTTTCTGAATATCCATTTGGTACCGATGACATTCTTGTCATCTAGTCTCGGTACTAGTGTCCATGTATTGTTCTTCTCAATCTATTCTATTTCTTCATTCATAGCACTGAGCCCTTCCTTATTTTCAAGTGCAGTATTAGTAGATTTAGGCTCAAAATCACAAAGTAAACATCTGGTGTTTAGTGACTTACTTCCTGTTCTCATTCCAGCCTTCTTGTCTCCTATGATCTGATTCTATGGATGATGTCTTCTGACATACTTGGCAAGTTTCGGTTCAACTCTTTGTCCATCATTCTAATTATCATCTTGACATTCATTCTAATCTCCATCACCCGATACATCATCTTGAGTATTTTCCTGATTTTCGGTAATTGCAGCCTAATGCTCGGGTGCAATGTTCTATTGCTCGGGAGCAATATACTATTGCTCGGGTAGAGTGTCAGGTTCTTTAGTATAAACAAACCTGTTGTAGTCTTTTGGTTCTTTTCTACTTTCTTTATCATTCTTTTATGCAAATTCATCTATTCTTACATTTGCACTTTCAATGATTTTGTTAGATGACTTGTTAAGACATTTATAAGCCTTGCTTTTGGTGGAATACCCTAGAAAGATACCTTCATCACTTTTGGAGTCAAGATTTCCATTTTTTTCATCTTTCAAAATATAACATTGACTACCAAAGATTCTGAAGTAACTTAAATTGGGTGTGTAACCATACCAAAGCTCATAGGGTGTCTTCTTTGTATCCTTCAATTGTACTCTGTTCAATGTGTAGACAATAGTACTGACATATTCCCTCCAAAAATTTTGAGTGATGCTTTTCTCAATCATCAGTGTTTGTGCACAATCAACAATTGATATGTTTCTTCTTTCAACAATTCCATTTTGCTGTGGTGTTCTTGGTGCAAAAACCTGTCTTTTAATTCCATGCTCATTACAATAGTTAGTGAATTCATCTGAAATAAATTCCTCTCCTCTATATGATCTTAAACATTTCAATTCCCTACCACTTTTCTTTTTTACCATATCCTTATACCATTTAAACATCTTGAATGCTTCTGATTTATCTTTTAAGAACATAACTGTCACCATTCTAGAATAATCATAAACAAAGAGAATGGAATACCTATCTCCATAGTAACTCTTTGTTCTCATGGATCCACATAAATTAGTATGGACTAATTCTAGAATTGAATTAGATCTATGGGCTTCAGTTTTGAAACTAGACTTTGTCATCTTACCTTTTTGACAATTCTTGCACATGATATGCTCGGGCTTTGACATGCTCGGTAAGTTTCTGACTTTCCTTTTATTGCTTATCTTTATCATGTTGTCAAAATTCACATGACACAATCTCTTATGCCACAACCACATGTCTTTTTTTCTAGCCATTAAACAAGTGGTGTTAATGTCATCAAGATATAAAAGGTTACCTTTTGTCTGTTCACCAGTTCCGATCAACCTTCCTGATTCATTGAAGATCTTTGCCTTCTTATTCTCAAATGCTACTCGGTGACTTATATTATTCAGCTGTGAAACACTCAGTAGATTATAGTTCAGTCCTCTTACCCAGTAAGCATTTTCACATTTGATCAGGTTAGTCAACATTATGGTTCCTTTACCTTCAAATGGACAAGGTGTGTCATTACCCATTCTTAGTGATCCACCATTGTAGTATTCAAAAGTTTAAAACTTTTGTTTGTCACCGGTCATGTGGTGAGTGCAGCCACTATCTATAATCCAGACATCATTCTTACTAACTGTAATGGAAGAAAATTGATTTATAGGCGGTGGTGTGTTCCTTACCCTTTACATTTAATTTTATTTATTTTATGTGTAATACCCCTCTAACCCTAATACAAGTTTTGTGCTTTTTGAATTAAGTAAGATCTTTAGATGTTTCCTTATAGCTTAATAATTGTTTTCCTATAAGTCGTTTATAATAATTTCATCAACTTGTACCTGAGAATTCTAATATCATACATATTGTCTGAAGGTATCATTTTTGTATGTGTTTGTCCTCATGTATGTATAAAGGACCTTCAATACCTTTCTGAACATAGTTAGGATGCTATGTGATATGTTGCTTCTATTAAAGTACGTTCAATGAATCTTGTATGTCACTTAATGATTTTAGGACATTTATTATGATTATGATGAGTTATTATTAGTATCAATTATTGACTAACCCAATGCTCAAGATTCTAACCC
>MU223986.1:4625842-4661871 GCA_018584345.1 Thuja plicata | reverse complement strand
ACTCTCATAGACATCATAAGTACTATAAAGAGATGCTAAAAGAAGCATAATAAGAAAAATAGCCATACACCAAAAGATCTTCATAATGAATGAGATGCAAGAAGTGTTTTTGTATTTTTATGAATATTTTTTTTTTGTATTTTAGAATGCAAGAGCATAAAAAAAACTAATTTAATATGTATGCAAGAGCTAATGTGAGAGGCAAAACATCTAACACCAACAAGAAAGAGTTGTCTATCGTGGGTTCATCAAAATGTAATGGAAGAAAATTGATTTATAGGTGGGGTGTGTTCCTTAACCTTTACATTTAATTTAATTTATAGATGTTCCTCTTTTATCCCCAAATGCACAAATGGAAGATCCAAGTTGATTAACCCAAAAGGAGGATCAATGCACAAATGAATCAACCATTTGGAAATGAGAGTAAGGAAGAAGATCTTAAATTCTGCTTTACGATTAAGGAGATATGATATATAATAGTAATTGAAAAGGATGAGAGGGAGTACCAACCTTAAAGAATTGCAGATCTAAAGAATGCTATTTTTTGAGGTCTGTAGTCTGTTTTTGGAAAATTTGAAGTATGATCTGGAACTGGAACGCAGAGACGAACATAACCCAGACATCTTTTTTCGATCCGACACCGTCTTAAGAAAAAGGTTGACCTTAACCCACAAATGTCACCCCTGACCCAATAATCAAACCCTGATTTAAGAATTAACCTTGAAATCAATAAAGTATAGAATGCTAGCAAGTAGTAGAATTGAATCTAATAATGAAGCTATGATATTCAATAGATATGCCAATGTAATTCGAATGTAGCAAGTATGAAAATATGAAAGCTTGGACTCAATAGAAACTATAAACCTCCATGATTGTATGCTTGGAACCCACCTTGAAGAGAATGAATGAGTGTTGAGGGTGCACAAAGGATCTTGAAGGAATATCATATCACCATGATGGCTAGATCTAGGGTTTGAATGATGAATCTTTCATGTTAGAACCAAATCCATTCAAAGGCTTGAAAGCTTGAATCCTTGATCTTCAATGGAGGACTTGAATTATTAAGAGGAAGAATTGATCACCTTGAAAGCTTGGAAACATGTAGAACAATGGATGCTTGAACCTTTTGCTTCTTGACAAAATCTTGGTTAGAGCTTTTTGCACTTAGAAGACTTAGAGAAAATGAGAGAGAAAGGCACAATCCTCTAAGGAGGCCGACATAGGATAATTAAATTCCAATTAGAACCATGCCCCTAGAAGAGGACCTATATTAAATATAATTTAGGATTTTCTGCTTCGGAACCCAAAACAGCCGACCTAGAAGTGGGAAAAATGAATTTCTGATGACCTCCAGAAGTCGACAAGCTTCCAGATTTGGAAGGCGGACCCAGGTCAAGGTTGAGGTCAACCTTGACCTAGGTCAAGGTCAAGTTTGACCCTGACCTAGGTCAAGGTTGAGGTTGACCTTGACCCAGGGGTCAGAACCCCTGGAAAATATGCCAGGTGGGATAGAATGTGCCCAGAGAGGCCTAATCAGGGTCCTAAACAGGCACTAAAGCAGGAGATGATGCATAAAGGAGCGGACAATATGATGGTGGTAAAAAACATCCCCTAAGGAGGGCTAAACATTCTTATCATGGAAGTGCTTCCATTTTAAGACAATACACTAACCTTAGATATGAGTGGAGTCTCTACATACCTTTCTTCTTCTTCGTCTGAATCATCCTTCATGGATACAAATACCATCTCAATGTCTTCTTCAGATTCGGTGTCAGTATCATCAGCTCTGTTCTTAGCTAGGTAACAAGATTTCTTTCCTTTGTCCTTGTAGTCTCGGGTATCTCTTGTGTCAGATTGTCGATTGCTTCGGTAATCTATGTTATCACTTTACTCAAACTTCTTTTCATATGTTCTGTTATTACTTCTGTCATCTTTTCTTTTGTTAGGACATCTTATAGCAAAGTGTCTAACCTCTTTACAATTAAAACATACCAATGGTAGTTTACCTTTGTATCTACCTTTTCCTCTCTGCAATCTTCTTTCCATTAGTGCTTCAATCTCATCAAGTCCTTGATCCTCATTATCACTTTCACTATGATTTCTAATAGTGTGTCTATGACTTGACTTACTTATTTTCAAAGAAGATTTGAATGCAGACTCTATAGATGGTAAGACACTATTATCAAAGTTATTCATCTCAAATGAAATCAGTCTACCAATCAAACTATCTAGAGTAACAGTATTGTTTGCAAGTGCTCTCATTTCTTGTATAGCAGATACTCTAATAGCATATACAGACAATAGGGTTCTTATAATTTTACTTACCATTGTCTCTTCTTAAAGTACACCTTCAACTCCTCGGATTGCATTGACTACCTCTTTGATTCTGCAACTATACTGAGTGATATATTCTCCTTCTTTCATCCTTAGGTCATCAAACCTTCCTCTTAGTATTTCTACCTTGGTTCTTAGTACATTAACATCTCCTCCATGTACCAGCTTCAATTTATCCCACATTTTCTTTGTAGAGGTTCAGGTTTTGACATCTTATAACTCAACATCGGAGAGTGAGGAAGAAATTTCTATCATCATGCAATTATGCTCATGATTTTCTCTCAATTGCTCAAGAGTGTGAGTTCCTATAGGAAACACATATTCAGTATCAAGGTGTTGAGTAACATCATTACCAATACCTGATAGGTGGAGTTTTACTCTACTTTTCCATGATGCTAAGTTGTCTTTAGTCAACTTGGGCACATCTTGTTTGTTCATCTTGTGATCTTTCGCTTGAGTTGTTAAACTCCCTTTGTAAGCACACAAGCTCTGATAGCAATTGTTAGAATAACTGAGAGGGGGGAGGGTGAATCAGTGGCCTCAAAAATATTCCAATAAATCAACCCAAAAACTAAGTACCATAATATTAAGCCTCTAGTTATCTTCAGTCCTACAAGATGAATGCCTTCAAATAAACTTATCAAATAACTACTACTCAGAGTTCACTGTTAAACCTTATTCTTAATGTTTACCGATTAGCAGCCTTTCATTTACCGAAAAATAGTAAATTGCTTAGTGTATACTGATCAATCCAGATTAGTTATGTGTAATGCAAAACACTAAAGTAATGACTCATAAAAACATTGACACATGGATTTTTAACATGGAAACCCTATTAGGGGAAAAACCATTTGGGACCGATCACCATAAATTTTCACTCTTCTAAAGTGAGCTCGGTGAAGAGCCAATCCTGTTAAATGTTAAGAACACATTGTTAGGTGTGACCTTGTTAGAGGATTTAGATAGAATAGTTTGTCACTTGATATTGGGCATCTCTATGCTACCTTGTATGACCAAACCCAGTGTAGTTTATCAAATGGTATCTGACATCTCATGCTATCTTCATGATCAAACTTTTTGATACTCCTTGAGATGTATCTCAATATAGAAAGAATTGTTAAGAGACATTCTGGATCAATGGTTAAATTGAAACAATAAATGATCTGTTCACACATACAACTTAGACTTGCAGATTTTCAGATCTATTGTAAGCTCATTATACCTTTCTGATCAATGTCTTTTTTTCAATACCTTTTCTCCACTTCTTTATGCTCGGTGATGTTGTGCTTCTCTTTTTTTTAGTGTTCGCAGAAATATTTAGTTCTTTCCTCAACTTGATTGATCAGGACTGTATGAAGTTGTTCTTCATCAGCTTCTCTTCAACATCCTCTTACTCAATTCACTCCCCTTAATTCATAATGAATTAGATTATCTCTTTATAGACATGATATCACCATTTCTCACTTCTTGATTTTCTTGTTCTTGACGTGATCCACAATTTTATCCAATCTTGATTTAAAGATTTACTTCTATTTTATCCCTTAGATTTCTCCTTGACAACTGGATAAAATAGCTTTATATCTTTCACTTATCTCTGCCTTTAACTTGTCGATGAAAATAATGTTAACAACCAGTTAAGTCTATCTTTAGCTCTACCAGCTAAGTATTTTTTTGTTTTTAAACTTTAGTTAATTTCGGTGTTTTAACTCTTTGATAGCTTCAGTCAACACTTCAGTTCTCCTCAGGCTTCTCCATCGGTGTTGTCTGTTCGTTGGGTAACACTGTAAATTTGGCCGTCGGTAATGCTTGTGATTTTGGTCGTCGATAATGCTTGTCGGTTTTCTTGCTCTGGATCACTGTGACTTTGCTCTCGGGTTTCTCTGTCCGCCGGGTTCCACTAACCATCGATGTTTGTAGTCACTTAGTGAATGCTGGTCTTTTATGCATTACTGAAAGCATAATCTTTATCTCTCTAATTCTCTGAATTTTTTGACACTTTATATATAATCGATTAGATTATATCAAGTTGACATCAATGACAATACAATCCATTAACTGATTTAATGTCTTGCATTATCTTTCTGCATTTTGGTGATCAACTTAACATCTTCAAACATTCAATTAGTTACATGTCATCAATTTCAGGTGCAAAACAAGGTGTGTAATGTTGTCATATATAGTGGAAGTTGTGATAATTTTTGTTTCAGAGGAGTTAGTTGACAAATTGAAGTTGCAGAGGATGAAACATCCTAAACCCTATCATATTTCTTGGATTCAAGATGAACATAAGGTACTGGTAAGTGAACAATGCCTAGTTAAATTAAAGATTGGGAAGCACTATGATGAAATTTTGTGTAATATTATGCCTATGGATGTGTGTCATGTATTTTTGGGTAGACCATGGAAATATGGTAGGCAATCCATACATGATGGTAGAAGGAATTTTTATACTATTGTTGATAATGGGATGAAACAAAATTTGTTACGTTTAGAGGAACCTCTTAAGATTGAAGTGTGTACCAGTACAAACATCTATTTGGTGGATGACATGAAGTTTTTGGATGACATGAAGCATAATAATGTGTACCTAAGAAGTCTAGAAGAATGTTTTGATAGAAGAACATCCTAAGGAAATTTTTGGATTGTTGAATGAATATGGTGACATCATATCTTATAATCTACATGATGGATTACCACTGGTAATAAGTATCAGTGATTCCACAGATTTGATACCAGGAGCTACTTTACCAAATAAAGCAGAATATAGGATGACATCAATAGAGAATGAATAAGTCAATAGGCAAGTGAAAGATTTTTCACAGAAAGGGTTTATCAGAGAAAGTTTGAGTCCATGTGCAGTACCTGCTGTATTGGCACCTAAGAAAGATCAACAATGGAGGATGTGTAATGATTCAAGAGCCATTAATCAGATTACAATTACATATTAGTGTCCTTTACCAGAGATGGATGATTTGATGAATTGTTTGAGTGGAGCTAAGTATTTCTCCAAGATTGATTTGAAGAGTGGATATCATCAGATTTGAATCAGACAAGGTGATGAGTGGAAGACTACATTTAAGACAAATGAATAATTGTATGAGTGGTTGGTAATGCCTTTTAGATTGTCTAATGCACCTAGTACTTTTATGAGACTGACGAATTAAGTCTTGAAGATATTATTGGGTAAGTATGTCATTTTTTACTCTGATGATATCTTTATTTTTAGTAAGAGTAAAGAGGAACATCTGATGCATGTCAGGCAAGTATTGCAGAGGTTGAGAGAAGAGAAGTTTTTGATAAACATCAAGAAGTGTACTTTCATGAAAGAGGAGTTAGTATACTTGGAATTTGTAATATCTACTAAAGGATTGAAGATGGATCTTGAGAAAGTGAAATCCATTGTTGAGTGGCCTACACTTGAGAGTATTGGAGAAGTAAGATCATTTCATGGGTTAGCTAGTTTCTATCGAAAGTTTATAAGAAACTTTAGTTCAATCTATGGACCGATGACTAAAATTATGAGAGGTGATAAAAATGATTTCTAATGGACACATGAAGCACACAAAAGATTTGATTTTTTGAAGCAGAAGGTGACTGAACAACCGATATTAGCTTTACCTGATTTCAATAAGGTATTTCAAGTAGACTGTGATGCTAGTGGAAATGCAATCAGAGTTGTTTTGACTCAAGAAGGGATACCTATTGCTTATTTGAGTGAGAATATGAATGATGATAAAACAAGGTATTCAATGTATGATCAAGAATTATATGCTATATTTCAAGATTTGAAGAAGTGGAGACATTACCTGTTACCTAGGGATTTTGTACTATTTACCGATCATAAAGAATTGAAGTATTTGGGTAGCTAAGGTAAGTTGGATTAGAGACATATGAGATGGGTTGAGTTTATGCAGAGCTATACATTTGTGTTGAAACATAAGAGTTCTGTGGAAAATAAAGTTTTTGATTATCTGAGTAGAAGGAGGACTTTTTTGATTGAGCTGAACATTGCAGTATTGGGTTTTGATGAATTCAAGACCTTATATGAGGAAGATCCAGAATTTACTTAATCTTGGAAGGCTTGTAAAGAACCTACTCTTGCAGATAGAAGTAAGTGGTTAGATTATTTCATTTAGGATGGAATGTTGTTTTGAGGTTGTCAGTTATGTATACCTAGGAGTTCCATGAGAGATAATCTGATTAAGGAGAAACATAGTGGAGGTTTAGCAAGGCATTTTTGCATTGATAAGATAATAGCTTTGGTGAGTGAGAACTACTTTTGGGCACAAGTTAAAAATGATGTGAGGAATTTTGTACAGAGTTGTAAGGTATGTCAATTTGCAAAAGGAAGTAGTTAAAATGTGGGATTGTATACACCTTTGACAGTACCGGTCAGACCTTGGGAGGAGATTAGTATGGATTTCCTAGAACACAAAGAGGCTATGACTCAATTTTTGTAGTTGTGGATAGATTTTCTAAGATGACACATTTTGTTCCTTGTAAGAAGACTACCGATGCAGTGCATATAGATGATTTATTTTTCAAGGAAATTGCGAGATTACATGGATTACCTATGAGCATTGTATCAGACATAGACAATATATTTATTGGTTATTTTTGAAGGACACTTTGGAAGAAGTTGAAAGATGATTTAAAGTTTAGTTCTACTTTTCATCCGCAAATTGATGGACAAACATAGGTTTTGAATAAGACTCTAGGGAACTTGTTGAGGTGTTTGGTTGGAGATAAGCCTGGAAATTGGGCTTTAGTTTTACCTCAAGTAGAGTTTTCTTACAATAATTCAATAAACAGGAGCACGGGGAAGACACCAATTAAAGTAGTTATTGGGTTTAATCCTAAGGGAATAAAAAAATTAATGGATATCAGTTATGAAGTTAAGAAGAGTGCTGAAGGAGAGGAGTTTGCTGAGGTTATGAGGTTATTACATGAAGGAGTGAGACATCATTTGGAAGAAATGAATCATGTTTATTAAAGGAGAGCTGACATGAAGAGGATACAAGGAATTTTAAGTGGGAGATGAAGTTATGGTGTATTTGAAGAAGGGTAGATTTCCAGTTGGTACTTATAATAAGTTGAAGATGAAGAAGTTTGGTCCTTGTAAGATCTTGAGGACATTTGATTCAGGGAATGATTATGAAGTGGAATTACCTGAGGATATGGATATATCACTAATTTTCAATGTTGCTGATTTGTATGGGTATCATGAATTAGATTTCCGTAGTAGTGGAGGATTAGATGTTGGAAAAAAATATCTTAAGAAGCGGATGGATCAGATAGAGAGGATTTTGGATAGTAGAGTTGGTCAACATACAAGAGGTAAGAAGTATATGGAATATCTAGTCAAGTGGAAGGACATACTGGTTGAAGATTCATCATGGATTTCTTAGGCCGAGGTTGACATATTTGGTTTTCCTTTGGCCCCAGAAAAGTGAGGGACTCACTTTTCAATTACCATGGGTGTTTGATGTTAGGGCATCTTGGGATCTAAGCATCTTGCATCAACCAAAAGCATTTTCTTTCAGCTGTTAGTCTATTTTTTTTTCTGTCTGGTGTTTCTATTGGTGCTAGATATGTACTTGTTCTTATTGGTTACAGTCATGGCTATGTGTTCATGGCTTTGGATTGTATCATTTTATATGATCACACCTCATTTGGATTCATCGTGCAAGAGTTATTATAGTTTTCAAAATAAATAAGCATATAGGATGACACCAACAGAGAATGAAGAACTCAATAGGCAAGTGCAAGATTTATTACAACAAGGGTTGATTAGAGAAAGTCTGAGTCCATGTGCACTACCTACTGTATTGGAACCTAAGAAAGAAGGAAAATGGAGGATGTGTACTAATTCAAGAGATATTAATCATATTATAATTAAGTACCAGTTTCCTTTACCAAGGATGAATGATTTGATGGATTGTTTGAGTGGAGCTAATTATTTCACCAAGATTAACTTGAAGAGTGGGTATCATCAAATAAGAATTAGAGAAGTTGATCAGTGGAAGACTATATTTAAGACAAATGAAGGATTGTATCAATGGTTAGTAATGCCTTTTGGATTGTCAAATGCACCTAGTACTGTTATGAGACTAATGAATGAAATCCTAAAGAGATTCTTGGGTAAGTATATCATTTTTAATTTGGATGATATATTTATTATTAGTAAGAGAAAAGAAGGACATCTGATGCATGTTAGACAAGTATTGCAGAGGTTGAGATAAGAGAAGTTGATAAACATCAAGAAGTGTACTTTCATGAAAGAAGAGTTGACTCAAGAAGGGAGACCTGTTGCTTATTTTATTGAGAAGTTGAATGATGCTAAAAGAAGGTATTCAATGTATGATCAAGAATTCTATGCTATAATTCAAGATTTGAAGAAGTGGAGACATTATATATTACCTAGGGAATTTGTATTATATACCAATTATCAAGCATTGAAGTATTTGGGTAGCCAAGGTAAGTTGAATCAGAGACATATGAGACGGGTTGAGTTTATGTAGAGATATACATTTGTATTGAAAAATAAGAGTGGTGTGGAAAATAAATTTATTGTTGCTTTGATTAGAAGGACTTTTTTGACTAAGATGAAGATTGCAGTATTGGATTTTGATGAATTGAAGACCTTGTATGAAGAAGATCCATACTTTGTTGAGTCCTAGAAGGATTGTAAAGAACCTTTTGTTGTTGATAGAAGTAAGTGGCTAGACTATTTCATTCAGGATGGAATGTTGTTTAGAGGTAATCAGTTATGTATACCTAGGAGTTCCATGAGGGATAATCTGATTAAGGAGAAACATAGAGGAGGTTTAGCAGGACATTTTTGCATTGATAATCCAGTAGCTTTGGTGAGTGAGAATTAATTTTGGCCACAAGTTTAGAAGGATGTGAGGAAATTTATATAGAGTTATAAGGTATGTCAATTTGTAAAGCAAAGTAGTTAGAATGTAGAGTTGTATACACCTTTGACAGTTCTAGTCAGACCTTGGCAGGAGATTAGTATGGATTTTGTGCTTGGCTTTCCTAGAACACAGAGAGGCTATGAATAAATTTTTGTGGTTGTAGATAGGTTTTATAAGATGGAACATTTTGTTCCTTGTAAGAAGACTACGAGTGTAGTGCATATAGCTGATTTATTTTCAAGGAGATTGTGAGATTACATGGATTACCCAAAGAGAATTTTATCAGACATGGACAATAGATTTGTTGGTTATTTTTGGAGGACACTTTGGAAGAAGTTTAAAGATGATTTGAAGTTTAGTTCTACTTTCCATCCAAAAACTGATGGACAGAAAAAAGTTGTGAACACAATTTGGGATACTTATTGAGATTTCTAGTTGGAGAAAATCCTAGAAGTTGGGATTTAGTTTTACCACAGGTAAAGTTTGCATATAAAAATTTAGTAAATAAGAGTACAAGGAAGACACCATTTGAAGTGGTTACTGGGTTTAATCCTAAAGGAATAAAAAATTTAAGGGATATCGGTCCTGAAATTAAGAAGAGTGTTGAAGGCAAGGAGTTTGCTAAGGTTATGAAGTCATTACATGAAGGAGTGAGACATCATTTGGAGGAAATGAATCAAGTTTACAAAAGTAGAGAAGACAAGAAGAGGAGACATAAGGAATTTCAAGAGGGAGATGAAGCTATGGTATACTTACAGAAGGGTAGATTTCTAGTTGGTACTTATAAGAAGTTGAAGATGAAGAAGTTTGTTCCTTGTAATATCTTGAGGAGATTTGATTCAGGGAATGCTTATGAAGTGGAATTACAAGAGGATATGGATACATAATCGGTTTTCAATGTTACTGATGTGTATGAGTATCATGAATCAGATTGCAATAGCAGTGGAGGATCAGATGCTGAAGAAAAATATCATAAGAAGCATATGGAGTAGATAGAGAGGATTTTGGATAGTAGAGTTGGTCAAGTTACAAGAGGTAAGAAGTATATGGAATATCTAGTCAAGTGGAAGGACAAATGGGTTGAAGATTCATCATGGATTTCTCAAGTTGAGGTAGACCTATTTGGTTTTCCTTTGTCTCTAGAAAAGTGAGGTACTCACTTTTTAGTTACCCTAGGTGTCTAATGCAGGAGCATCTTGGGATCTAAGAAATCTTGTGTCGACCAAAAACATTTACTTTCAATTGTTATCCTGTTTTCTTTCAGTCTGGTATTTGTTTTGGTGATAGATATGTAATTGTTCTTGTTGGTTGCAGTTGTGGCTATATGTTTGTGGCTTCATGTTGGATCATTTTCTATGATCACACCCCATTTGGTTTGATCGTGTGAGAGTTGTTGTAGTTTCTTTCTAGGACTGTACTGTTCTTCATGTCACCAATCAAAGGTTGGGTTTATGGCCGTTGTCTAATCTTCCAATTTGTTTTTTCAAGCACGGTCGTGCCAGATCAGTGTTATGTTTGAGGCCAAATTATTTGTATGATTGCATCTCTTATTGTTTTTATTGGAGATTGATGTAGTTGTTTTGGGTCCTTACCTGATTGTTGTTACACGTTTTCTTATTCTTGGAAAATGTGATCTTTTCTAGACCAACCGATGACTGAAATTGCTATTTAAGCTTATGGACTTGTTTGTATTAGATAAGAGAGTTTTCATAAGATTATCTAGTTCATCTTGGCTAGGGTTTGTAAGATATTTTTGATCTAAATTAGGCATGTATGTCTTACATGTGAGCCTGCATGTTTCTGGTCTATTGTAATTGATTCATCGATCATAATTGAAGGTTGATCTCTTGTTTTCTCATTAATTGGCTTATTTTTCTTGTTATTTATTTTGTGGCCCAAGGAGGGTGAGGAGAACATGGGCCCAAGGCACTCCCATCTATCCAAACCTCCTCACTAAACAACTTGGAAGCAACAACACAAAAAGTGAGAGAAGGAACATCAGAACTTATTATTATTTCATAAAATTCATTACATATCGGGTTGTAAGGCCTTCCTAGTTTTGTCCATATACATTCAGATGTTATAGAATAATCTTTATACATGCAAGGTCACAAACCTGCGATCTGAATATGCTAATGCTATCTTCTATCTCTCAAAACTGACTCCTAATCTAAGAAGAGAAAATCAAATATATACAAGAGTCCACCAAAGAGATCGACACTTAGATCCTAAAGATTTAACATAGGAAATAACCATAACCCATATTTAGCTCCACACATATCCCAATAAGAGATCCTGACATTAATTACACTACATAAATTAAATGCAAAAGTCAATGAAAAGATCCAACTTGAAGAACACCACTCAATAAGAAATCCAACCGAGCAGAGAGACCATTCGGTGAAAAGCCACTGAGTAGCCAAAAACTACCAAGACTCGTCGGTAAAGCAAGATAGAAACAAGTAATTGAGCCTGAGCAGAAAAGAAAAAGTCTTCAACCGAGTGAACAAAAGCAGTTACCAAGCACTTTACCGAGCAGCCTCCAACAAGCGCTATCAAACAAAAGCAAACATATTTTTCTTTGATCAAGATTTCCAAAGAACCCAAGATGCTCCTGCATCATCTTGTGTTGTGTTGGATTCAAGGATCAGACTGATCTTTTTGGGTTTCTCCATCGTTGGCTACATCAACAACACTAATGAATTCATGTCTCCCATTTGGTACGGTTAAAAATCCTATTTTTTGGGTGAGAAACTCTATTTTTATATGCATTACAACATTACAAAGTTAAAGGTCCTAAAGACATGGTTTGCATGTGTTTTTGTTTGATTGTTGGCTTGAAATAGTGCATATCAGGCTGTTAGAGTAACAATGGCAGGGTTTGGTCAAAACCAACTTGAAGGTGGGGTTCAATACCAAAGGGGAGTCATCAAAGGTTGTGTTGAGATTCCTTTTAGAATTGTGACAAGTTGTTTGAATTTAAAACTTGTGAAATATATCTTTTAAGCCACAAAGGGAAGACCCTTGTATTAGTCAAGAATGTGTATGTTGTGTCCAATCACAATTGAATTGTTGGAAGCAAGAAATGAAGTTGTCTTTACCCCAAGAGTCATTTGTTAGGATTCTAAACTTTTTGGATGTGTCATAGTCAATAATTTTTGAAGGATTCTCAATTAGACCTAGTGGTAGAAGGCTACTAATGAAGGCATATGTTTAACCTTAATGTATAGCTGGTTGGATGTGTCCATGCAAACTTGTATTATTGAGAACAACAAAATAAATTTTCTTTGAACATAAGAACTTTAAGTTTGGTTGAAAAACATACTGGGATGTATGTCATATGCAATGATGCTATAGAGTGCTCAAATATATTTAAGATTAAGGACTAGGAGTTAAGGCCTATGTATTCACTTGTGTGTGTTGATTGGATGGGTGAAGAAAAATTTATTTGAAACTTATTTTCACTCTTTCGTCTGCATCAAGGTCTAAACCATAATAGAGAAATTAAATTAAAATAAAAATAATAATTAAATAAAATCAATAATAAAATGACATCTCCTTAAGCACAAATAGATCAATATAAATTAACCCAACTATGAAGGCGTCATTAGAGACCATAAAAAAAATAAATGCTCTCAATCCAAACCAAACAAAAGCTAGGTAGTCTGGTGATTCAAGATTCATCACCACAAAAATCTGACAGGAGATCTCAATATCATGATCATTCCTTAATAATAATGATGGAAAGGCTAGGTTCAAACATGCCTTAATTCCATGTCCCTTCAACCACTAGTGAGGATTATAAACAAGTGCATAGACCAATGAATCTAGGTGGAGTCTATTATTTTTTATTTCTTTTGATTATTTTCCTTGATGACAAAATACTTGGTATAGTCACTTGTTGATACAGTATGAACAAGACAATAATTTGGTTGGCAATACGATACACAGAGATACATTTGATTAGAATTGAGATTGGTATCGTCATTTAAAATTAGTATTGATACACATTTATTATTTATGACCATTATATTTAGTTTATTTATGGCATATACATTGATCATTGATGGTATACACAACGTTTACAGTTGTGGAAATGTTTGGTATACTTTATGTATATAGAAAAATGTACATTTTGAATGTGGTGAACGTATATCTATCTATATACCTCAAGAGAAGGGGCCAAAAAGGAAGAGATGTCCTAATAAAATCCCCTAGTTGGATCCAAGTTAGATTAATACAACCCAAGTGATATAGGGGTATAAATACAAAATGAGAATCTAACCAAGTGTTAAGAAAGAAGATGTTATTTCCTATGTGTCGGGTATAATCAACTAGGAATAAAAGGATAATGATAAAAATAATGAAATAGAATAGATATGAAGTGTAAATACTCAAATTAATTAATAAAATATCCCAATTCACCTTTAAATTCTTGAAAAGTATGTGTTCAAACTCAGATTTGCAATTCTACTTCCGAAACAACTGAGAAACCCTAACACGACCAAATCTGGAACCAAAAACTTGAGATCTTCAAAACCCATATTTTTTTTTTCTCATGACTATGTCGAACTAGAAGGTGGATGGTGACATGATAAACATCCACCCAGGCCTAGGCCGAAGTTGGCATCCACTTGCTGTACAGGATTTCCCAGAATCTGGATATGTGAGAGTAACCTATTTTTGATAACTCTGAATTCAAATCTGCAAGTCTGTAAACCTGAATCTGCAAGGGAAAAATGTTTATTTTATTTGGGGAGGAGATTTCCTTGGCCAAGCCCCAGTTTAGGAATTAAACTTGAATTTAAATGTATGTAAAAGAAAATCAAATCTACAAATTCACCTTACTTTGTAGAAACCCTCGTAGAGGATCATGATCTGTAATCCACAAGGATGTAGAAGTATTAAATGGTGTTTCATCTTGTAGTAATGTAGGATATCTCATCAAATGTAATAGATCAATCATACCAAGTCATGGATCTATGGATGTAGATGTACCCATATGCTCAAATAAGATATACAAATGCAATTGAAGAATGGATGAACAAACCCTTCCTTGATAACCAACTCCACTATCTTCAAATTAGGAAGCTAGAAATTGTAAGGAGCATGCATGTTTAGGGAATGATGATGAAAAGTCCTCCAATGAACTCCTTGAAATCTCCTTGAAAGCTCCTTGAATGCAAAAGATCTTGAAATCTTGAAGTCTTCAATGGTTGCAAAAGATCTCCTTCAATGCTCCTAGGAAATGCTTATGATTGCTCTTGGAATGCTTGTAGGGAAAATGTAAAATCTCTTGAACCTTTGTCCTCCCAAAATGAAGTGATTAGGACCCCTTCTATATGAATTTCATGATCAAAATAGAAAAAGTCTGACTGCACAAGGTGGAAAAAGAAATTGAAAACCTGAGAATGACCCAAAATCCTGAGGTGCCCAACCTTGGGGGAGGTCGACCTCGGCCTCACCCCAAAGGATATTCCAACTTTGGCCTTCCTCTAAAGGGATAGGACAACCTCATCCTACCCCCTGATGGGTCAATCCATCAGGGGATGGTACAAGATCCCATGGACAGAGAAAAGAACAACGAGAAAGGGAAGAAATAGGGGCCTGATCTAGCACAAAAGAAAAGGTACATCCATAGGTCCATAAAGGCATTTAAATTAGGTCCAAAACATATAATAAGGAGGTCTATACATGTCTCAACATGGGTGCTTCCATTTTAAGATGATACATTTAGCCCCAACTTCAGCGGTAGTATGAGCCTAACTCAAACTCTTGGTAAAGTAGATAAAAAATGCATAAGATAACCTCATAACGACTAAGGATACAAGGAATCCATCAAACCCCCAAAAAAATTGAGTCTTTGTTAACTCCAAAATCATAACAAGAGAGATATCACTAACAAAAAAAAAAGGATTGTGATTAACTCACCCAATAAGATGTGTGTGTCTTATTGTGAGCCACACCAAAAGAAAATGCTACAAAAAAAGACAACGTTGAACAATATAGCAAGTGTGTGTACATGCTAGTCAACCCATCAAGGATTCACCCTTAGGAAATTGTATTTCCAAAGTATAAAAACTGCAAAAGGCCATCCAGGCATAAGGATGTGTGTATCCTTAAGGGATCAGAAAGAGATGCAATCACAAGGATCAAGCCTTTTGGATTGTTAGTAATCAAAGAAGAGAACCAAAAGAGAATCATGCCATTAGGATTGTTTAGTAATCCATATAGGGATTCAAAGAAGAAAATATTTCATAGTGTGTGTCTGCAAAATGTGAGCAAAGTATATTCCCCCACGTTAAATCAATTTCAAGTGTCTCAACGAGAGCAATGGCTTTAATAGAGCGTACATACATCGACTAGAGATGTTTCCACGGTGAAATTCCCCCAAGAGAAGACATATCAGGGAAATATGCAAATAAAAAAAAGAAAGATCATGAAGGGATCTACTGAATTTTGGGTCAGTATGATCATATGATAATATATAAAATATTATGTCAAACGAAATGTCATCATTCCCCAAAGGAAGTAGAACTATAACACAATGGAGCAAAAACATGTAACATTTACGATGAAGAGTCTTTTTGGGCTAGCATCACAACCACCAACATGATTTAGTGCTACCATGTCGTAATATCCCAACCAGACTACACAAAGGCACATTTACAAACAATAGCACATGTACAAAAGAACATATAACGAAATATAGAAGAAGAAAGATACAAATAGAAGAATGATTACAACATTTCAATTCCTTTATCACCTAGCGTTAACGGAGAAACAAGGATCATTTAAAGAAATCCAAACAAAACATATAACAAGCAACACATCATGGGGGAAACACAACGTGATAGGAAAAACACACAAAGAACACCATGCTAGAGAAGACAATAAAGTGCATCGCCTACGCCCCATCATCTAGGTTTGTATCATTTAGGGAAGGTGGGAAAATTCCAAGAGGAGAAACATCCAACAAAGTAGGAATAATTTCCAGTTCCAAACAAGGACCATGTTGCAAGTCACTATGTTCGATACTAGGAGTGATTGATAACTATTTTGAAAAGATGTTAGGAAAATCATGATCAAGATAAATAGTCTCATATTCATTAGAATCATTAGCATGTAAATTAGTGTTAGCATTAATAGTATCATCAAGGGCATCTTATCCATAAAGATTAATCACAAGAGAATCCTAAATACAAATAGAATCATCATGTTTATTCATTTTAATTGTTCTATGATTGTTAAATTTATCTACAGGCTCAAGCATGGGCTGGTCAAAGATAGGTAAAATGTTTTGGGAAGCATGCACATGTGCCTTGGATTTATCTATACGCTTCTTGTGATGGTCACGAGAATGTCAGTTGCATTTGGTCTTGCTAGAAATAGGAGGTGGAGCGGGATCAATCAACATCAGGTCCTTTCATCCTTATGAAGGGGGAACTGAAGGAACCACACTAGGTTGAAAGATAGGAACAAGAGGTTTCTCAACAAAAGTTGAAGAATCAGACAAAGGAAGAACCAATAGAATAGGTAAAACACCACGGATAGGATCAAGATCAGGTAAAATTAATTCAGTGATCTTTCTATGTTTAAAGTCTTGATAAGATCAAAAAAGGTAATCAAGACGAGTTGGAGGTGTCGTAGGATCAAAAAAGGTAATCAAGACGAGTTGGAGGTGTCGTAGGTAAAGAAGGCCAAAATAACTCAAGATCAACACAGTCTTGAGGCCTAGAAGGATGATAAAGACTATGTTTAATGGTCTTGATCTCACCATCATGAGGAAATATAAGGCATTTATTGATAGGAGAAGCTATGGATTGCATAGAGGAAAACCAAGGAAAACTAAGCTTAACGTGAAACTGATTGGAAGTAGGAATGAAAACAAAGGTAGTATCCACAACTTTACTACAAATTTCTATAGGAAAGGAAATAGAACCATGAGGAAAATAAAGAAAGTTATTACAAGTTTGAATCCAAACATCTGTCATATCATAGAAATCTTGTTGCAAGTGTTTACTAAAAATATGCTCTTCAGTTATAACACTCACCATGGAAGTAGTATCAATAAGAGTACCACAGGAAGGAGTGCCAACAACCCTAGTAACAATATAAAAGGACCATCAGGAGCTTTAATCATTTTGGAATGGTTAAAGGAAATAGGAAACTGTCTACTAGGTTAAGGTTTTGATTTAGGAGGGGGTTAAGGTTTAGGCAAAGGTTCATGTTCAACATAGTTAGCTTCTTCCCTATTTTCATCATAGAAAATCTGTATAGAATAATAAGAAGGTTGGGCAATGGTGTTGGTATAATGATAAGGTAATGAATTGTTATAAATATTCTAGTTTTGGTTAGGAGGTTCTATGGATTTGTTTCCATGGTTAGCATCAACATCAATACATATAGCAATGGAATCAATCAGGTCTTGGATAGTATTCTTCAAAGAATAAAACCTCTCAATATCATCGCTAGGCTGAGGATGGTATTGAAAAAAAGACTTGGGATCAAAGGATTTATAAGTCATCATAGTTGGGTTAACAGGTCTAATAGGAGGAATTTTAATGATATTAGAATTTAACAACTTTTCCATCATATTTTACAAAGATTCAGATAAAGGAGTATACTTACGATTAGGGTGAAAATAGAGGAAGAAGAAGTGACACATTTGGATGCAACAACTACTTGTTAATCTAATACATTTGATGTTTTTTTTTATCTTCATATAGTTTTTAGGTTTATGGAAATTATTTGGATGGGGGGCGACATCCCTCTTATCAACTGGTACATGAACTATTGGAGGGGTGCTCTAAAATTGACTCACTTGTAATTGATAATGGTGAAGTGCTGCACAAAGTTGGGAAAAGGAAGTAAACTCAGTAAGAGGAGCATTATCTCTAATGTATTTTGTAAATTAGCAATAAAAATATGTTGTATATCAATGTCAGGAACATGATAATAAATCTTAGCATATAAATGTTTAAATTTACCAATAAAGTCACTAACTTTTTCTTTAACTCCTTATTTGGAATGTATTAAGTCATTCAAAGAAACTTGAGGACCAATATTGTTTTGAAAATGTTGAATGAAAGCATTAGCAAGTTTTGGAAATGAATCAACAAAATAGGGAGGTAAAGGACAATACTACTGTAAGGCCTTATCTCAAAAGGTCCTAGTAAATAACTTGGGCAAACTGACTACATAGGGTTTGAAAGGTCTTAACATGAGTCACAGGGTCACCCTTACCATTATAAGTGTCAAGATGAGGCATGTCAAATTGTTGAAGGATAACCACACAAATAATGTCTAAGAACAAAGGATTAGCAATGTCAAATGTAGGTACATTAATTTTGGATTGAGATAATGAAGCAATTTGTTATGAAACAGTTTGAGAAAAACTGATGATGGTGGAATCATTAGAGGAAATAGTAGGCATGGACCCATTGGATAGACTAGGAAAAGTATAGGAAGTAGTGGGGATACTGGAAGTAACATGAGGAACACTTGAACTAGTGGTAGGAAGAGGATTGGAATACGTAAAAGGCACACTATGATAAGATGGCATAGAGGTAGGCAATGAAACAGGTGGAACACTCACATGAAGAGACAAAATGGAGGAATTAGGAAGAATCACATGTATATGATTAAAAAACTGCACGAATGTGGTCATAAGAGATGGTGCATAAGTAGGAAAACTAGGAATAGGAAGAGAGATAGGCAAAGAATGTTCAATAGTTGTAGAAGGTGGAACATAACCTAAATCCTGGGCACCTTCGGCTAAAGGTTTGACTTTAGAAACAACAAGGTGAGAGATACCATACAATATATTAATACCATTTTCATCATTGTGTATAACTTTTCTTATGGATTTAATACTGGAAATAGTATTTGGATTATGATTCCCTTGAATAAGCCATAGTGACAATAGTGTCAGGATTATGATTCTCTTGAATAAGCAAACTTTCCATCTTTTCAAGGTCACTAGTGAGATTTTGAATTTGGGAAGGAGGAACTCTTAAAGCTTCATCTTCACCATGGAAAGAATGAGAAGAGTTATTCACAGTGGAAGGATTAGGATCATGAGGGATCATGTTATCATCAAGGTTCCTAGGGAAGAAAGAAGAATCAGGATCAAAAGAACCCATGAGTCTATGACTTCTTCTAACTGGAATACTATAGGTTGGAGTCAAATTGATTAATCTCATACACAAAGGAAGGAAAATCAAAAGGGAGATCACACAAAGGTTTTTCAAGCACCAAAATGAGATCTAACCACAACAAAGCATGAACAATAAAGCTAAATCTAACGATTGTATAAAATATAAAGAAGACACAATGCATATAGAAATATCAAATCAAAGGGTAAAACTCATGAAAGTGTCAGGTTCACTAAAAATGTGTGTGGTGAACTTAAACATATAATCTAAAGATCATCCAACTATCAAATCAAAAGGTATATACATGAAAGTGTCAGGTTCACTAAAATGTATATAGAAAAATGTACATTTTGAATGTGGGGAAGTGCATATCTTGTTGGCAAGTGATGAATTTTTGGAGTGTTATGGGACACTTGAGGGTTTTCATTTATGGAAACACATCTAGTATGATGATCGCTTGGAGTTGTTTATAGTTTTGGATATGCAGATAGTAAAATGACTAAGTACAGTAAACATAAATACTGAGTATAGCAGTACAATTTTGGACATCGAAGATAGTATATGATGAATGATCACACGTGAGCTTAGAGGAAGACATTTTGGCATATGTATGACCTTCAGCTAAGGTTTCTTGAGTTTTTGTGATGATCACAGTGAGTTATAGTATTTTGAAGATGCAAAGACAAAGTAATAGAGATAAAGGGAAGATGAACAGTCGCGATGATTAAGGGACCACGACATGGAATCCAAATGTGCTAAGTTGGATTAGGATTGTGGTTTACCTATGCTTTGGTAGTATAAGGTCACCAACTTTGTATTTACTCTTTGCATATTTATTAATTCTATTTTTTAATGTATTAGAGAGCCGACTGAATCATGTAACACACACACACACACATATATGAAGAGCTTTTTGTAAAGTGATGTGTGAAAGAGATGAGATGATATGAAGCAGATAGAATGCATGGATGCATTGTAATATTAGACAGATGCGAGCTACAAATGGAACTATCTAAGCATAGATGATGCTTGTAATGTTCACTATTGAGAACTTATTATAACAAAACTATTTCTAATTGGAAGAGTAGTGTGCTCACTATACCTTTAATAGGGTTTTGTATTCCCCAACCAAGGAAATGTGCTAATGTAATATTCAGTTCCCAACAGGCCTAGGTCTCCTAACCAGGACACTATACTTTTAGTGCATATTTGTGGGTACCATCCCCACTGGGGTTTTCCCTTGGACAAGGTTTCCTTGACAACAATTCATGGTGTTATGAGTTATGTGTTGTATGCTTATGTTCTTTTCATTTTAGTAATAATATGGTTAAGTTGGAAATTATTAAGTTCATGTTTAAAGTTGTAATACCGATTCACCCCCCCTCTCAGTATTACTTAATCCTAAAAATTGGTATCAGAGCTTTTAGGCCTTGGAAAGAAAGTTTAACAGCTTAAGGGAGATCGAGATGGATTATGATAGTTTGGAGGAAAACTTTGAAGTAGCACTCGAAGATCTTGACAAAGATAAAGAAGAAAATGGTGACTTGAAATTCAAATTGAGAAGAGCATAGGGATTCATTAAGAAACTAAAGAAGAACTTGACATTTCCAGAATTCAGAGACAAGATCTTATGGTTTAGATCAAAGAGGATTTAGACAATGATACTTCAGATCAGATAAATCAGCTTGAACAAGAGAAAGATACTTTGAAGCTTAATCATGAAACTATTTCACTGTAGATGGCTAAAGAGATTCAACAAGAAAATGATGCTAAAAATAAAATTGAAGAAACCTTGAAGGATGCTAATATTCTAATGGGACAAATAAAGACTAAAATTGATCACTAAAAGAATAAAAATCTCAAATTGGAGAAATATAACTAGATCATAAAAGGAGAACATTTTTAAGCCAAGAAACACATTGAGAGACTTCACATGAGAATTGATTTGATCGATGAACAGAGAGAAAGACAGAAACCTAAAGGAGACATGACTAGAGATTGATGGAGAAAGACCTACTCTTGAAGAACCTAAAGAATAATTCAGACCTTTCAGAGGTAGATGTTTTGGATGCAAAAAGGTTGGACACATGAAGAGAGATTGTAGAGCTAAAACCCCTTTCAAACCCTTTAATGGCTATTGTAATAATCGTCATGCATATGGACACAAGAAAGCAGAACGCAGGAAAGTCGATCAATCAAGATACAAACAAGATTACATTAGGGAAGAGACAACAACTAAGATCACATGTTTCAAATGTAATAACCTTGGACACATTGCAACATATTTTATGTTGCAGGTTAATCAGAACATATCACCTCCTATATGCTACAAATATAACAATCTAGGTCATATAGCAAAGTTTTGTAGGTACAATAGAACTGAAAACAAAAGAGGACCACCTCCTATCATTATAAAGAAGAACATTGGTGATACTTGTAAGAGTCTTGTAGTGTACATGAGTGAATTTAATAGTTGTTTCAAGAAAGAAGAAGATATCAACAATAATAAGGTATGGAAGGTAAAGGAATCTAGTGAGGAAAAGGTTCAGGGACAGTTAGTAGATGCTACTAAGTCTTTGCCTGATGCTAACATTGCTACATCAACCTAGATGGCCAAGCATGGCCTTAGGGGGAGCATTGGAAGAATACATCAGAAATCTATCCAGCCCTTGAATTTGAGGAGTAAGCTCTTGTGAGCTTAGGGAGAGTATGTAGAAATGTTTTGGATCACATATCTGTGATTGCATGGTTTTACAAGCCTATATCCTATGATTGCTAGATTGTTATTCAACTGGTTTTTGTGCATAAATGAGCTCATTGGGAACTGTGTCATTTATTCACTCAGTGAAGTATAAGGATAATTGAAAGAACATAATTGAAAATCATTTGCAGAGCAGAGCCTAAGGAGAATATAGTCTAGAGAAAAAGCAAATTAGAGAAAGTGCGTTGAAGGATTTGATCGGTGCAGAAATTCACGTTTTAGCAGTAAAGAGGTATTTAGATTGATTTCAAAGCTTTGAAAATGGATACTCCTATGATTTTAGATGTTGTAGAGAGACCTAGATACAAATTTAAGAAACACCCTTATTAAATCTACTGAGGATAATCCCAAAGGCACGTTTCTCAAACACCCTATGAATTTTTACATGTCAAAGATATTAGGGATTACATACATTGTAAGTTTGAATCTTTGGGAGACAAAGAGATTGCTACATAAATAGAAAACATGATAGGTGATGATGGAAAGATGAAGGATGAGTTCACATACCTAAATAACCTGAGCATTATGAAGATAACCGAACTTCACCTCTTCAACAAAAAAGAATGGATAAAGATTATCTTGAGAAGAGTTCATGATCAGTTCATATGGTTTGGAGATTATCCTGTGAAGATCTGTAGCGACCTATTCATGCCATAATAGGATTAGAAAATACTAGTGTAGTACCTGTTGCTGAGAAGAACACTAAGAAGATGGTAGAAACCCTAACGCATTCGCAGTGGGACATGAGAGTGATGACGGTAAACTATGTATTCAAACAAGATGTAAGGTTGATTACTATGATCTTAGGCTATAAACTCCATTATAGCAACCAACTAAATCCTGTATCAGCAGGTGTAATCTTATTGGATTATAAGATGGTCAAGGAAAACATCAAGTACAATCTTTGCAAAGTCTTAGCACAACAATTCTTGGAGAATGTAAGGCAGATTAAGAAGGAAAGTCTAAAGGATTCAGATTTAGATCTTTGTTGATACATATGTACATTCACATTGTTCACAAATTTCCTGGTATGTACCCTAGGGTATGGAAAGACAATATACCTACTGACATTTAGTTTTCTCAAAATTATAGGAGATAGAACAACACATGGGTAGATAGTGAATTGTTTGCTATGATCAAAATCCTACAAAGAGAGATGAAGTCAAGGGAAAGAATTCCTGAGGCAATAGTAGAAAAATACAAGGACTCAATCTGTTTCATGGTTGAAACTGATTGTGTGTTCTTTGAGGCAGTTATACCTAGAAATAAATGGTGCTATCCATTTGGTTATGAGGTTAGTAGTGAATTTTTGATTATGAAAGTGAAAAACATTATATCTTCTAAGGTTGATTCATCAGAGGAGAGATGGGATACTTATGAGTAAAATTCTGCAAAGATTAAGGAGGAAAAAACTAGAGCATCAAGTAAGAGAAGAGTAGAAAATATAATTGATGACTATGAATTCAAGGAAGGTATATCTAAAGAGGAAATGAAAGAAGTTAGGAAGAATATGACTAGAGAGCTTCTGGGTTGGCAAGCACTGATGCTACAGCCCTTCCACCTACATAAGAAGTGAAGTTAACCAATCCAATTTCTACTATGATTGATGTATCTACACCTTCACCACCTCAGCATACTTCGCAGGAAGAGATGCCAAAGTAGTTACCTAGAAGAAACAAAAGCTCCACTAAACTAGACTCACCTCCTAAGAAACAAAGGATAAAAGGAGAAGAGAAGAAAGTTGAAGAAAAGGCCACTAATATGAGACAACTTTGGAAGACAGATACGAAAATGTTGGAGAAGAGGATTATTGAGCAAGAAAATCTTATTTCTTTGGCAGAATACTATGATAGGGATGAGGCATCTAACAAACTTATGATGAAGACATAGTGATTAATCATTTACTTGTTTGTAAGAATAATTTGTTAGAGATTGGAGGCAGTATGCCTGAGGAATTGTATGAGAAATTGAGATAAGGAAACAATTATCAAAGAAGGAAGATGAAGTGATTAGAGAAAAATCAATTGAAGGCATGTTGACCGTTGTATATGTTAAGGAGATGGAGAGAATATTGAGTGAACTAAAACCCTAACTGAGAACAAGGACAAGACTAATATAGATAATGGGAAGAAAATATGATGAAGTAATTGAGAAGACATAAAGAGCTGTAGAAAAAGTCTTGATGGGAATTGAAACTGAGGACATCTCGCCACCTAAGGCTCATAAGCCCAAACCAATTGAGAAAGGTGAATCATCAAGGAAAGCTGAGATAAATCTTGATAAATCAATGAGAAAAGATGATAGTCAATATGTAAGCACTGTGAAGCAACCAAATTTCTATGTTTCTGGTGTGCCTGTGTCATTGACACTTCACAAGACGTGAATGACCCCTTTGTGCAGGATACAAACATTGGAGAAATCAGTGACAAGGATATGATAGAGAAAGAAAAACTAAAGGAAATCATTGATGAAACAATGGAAGATACAATGAACAAGGTTGAAGTGAAACAAGAAATTTTTACATCAGATTCTTCGCCTTTATTGTTGGCAAGTGGAGACAAGTCTTTGATTAATGACATTGAGAACATGGATGAGGATGAGTTGTTGAAGTTTTCCTTCATTGTATTTGCTAAAGCTAAAGAGAGATCTGAGAAGAAATGAGTAAAGAAGGCTAAGGTAATGACAAGAGAAGTTGACACTTTGAACAAACTACTTCCAGCACCTATTATTTTTCAAGGAAAAGTTGATGCAGAGAACTTGAACAAGGTACTAGATGACTTTGATAGTCACTATGTGTCATTAGGGAAGATCGTTGAAGAGAAGGCTAAGAAGAAATATCTTGAGAAGAAATTGGAGGAAGTGTGAAATTCTATTTCATGGGAGTTGGGCATACTAAACAAAACTACATCTGAGGAAAAATGTTGTCACACAAGGAAGGAAGTTATATAGTTACTGTATCAACCCTATCAGATATATCAAGAACATTGAAGACATAATAGAGAAGGATAGAGCTACTCTGGATAAATTGATGGACAATTGTGAGACCTCCTCACAATTTGTATTAGAGATAGACATAGAGGTGTCCAAAATTTTGGACAAACTGAGTGTACTTGATACAAAAAGAGGGAGAGTTATGTAAAGATTTGGTTTGCTGAAGAGTCTAATCACTCCCAAACTATCAATTCTTGAGGTCCATATCTCTGACATAGAGAAGACAGGACACACCCTTACAACACATATGCTTACTGAACTAAAGGCAGCAGAGACTTCTTCATTTGCAATGAATGGGCTGATTCATGTGAGCCAGATTTTGGTGAAGATCTGGACAGAGGAAGTGAAGATCTTGGAAAACTCTTTATGAGATGTACTAAAGATGGTCTAAATTTTTTGCTAAGAAGTGGTACAATTTTGATGTACTCTACATTTTTGTATACCTTTTCCATTTATGCTAAAGGGAGAGAAAATAAGAGATGAAAACTGTACAGAAATTGTATAGGATATACAGAGATATCATTTTGGTATTGACACTTAGTCATTTTTCACTAAGTGTTTCAATCAATGCCAAAGGGAAATATTGTTGGCAAGTGATGCATTTTTAGAGTTTTATGGGACACTTGAGGATTTTCATTTATGGAAACACATTTGATATGATGATCTCTTGGAGTTATTTATAGTTTTGGATATGGAGATAGTAAAATGACTAAGTATAGTAAACAAAAATCCAAAGTATAGCAATACAATTTTGGACAACGAAGATAGTATATGATGAATGATCACATGCGAGCTTAGAGGAAGACATTTTGGGATATGTATGACCTTCAGCTAAGGTCTCTTGAGTTTTGGTGATGATCACGGTGAGTTACAGTATTTTGAAGATGTGAAGACAAAGTAACAAAGATACATGGCAGATGAACAGTCGTGATGATTAAGGGAGCATGACATGGAATCCATTGGTGCTAAGTTGGATTGGGATTGTGGATTACCTATGCTTTGGTAGTATAAGGTCACCAACTTTGTATTTACTCTTTGCATATATTTTAATTCTATTTTGTAATGTATTAGAGAGCTGACTGAATGATGTCATATATATATATATATATATATATATATATATGAAGATCTTTTTGTAAAGTGAAGTGTGAAAGAGATGAAATGATATGAAGTAGATAGAATGCATCGATGCATTGTATTATTAGACAGATGCAAGCTACAATTGGGACTATCTAAGCATAGCTGATGCTTGTAATGTTCACTATCGAGAATTGATTATAACAGAACTATTTCTGATTGTAAGAGCAGTGTGCTCATTTTATCTTTAATATGGTTTTGTATTCCCCTAAGAGGGAAATGTGCTAATGTAATATTCAGAACCTAACAAGGCCAGGTCTCCTAACATGGATACTATACTTTTAGTGCATATTTGTGGGTACCATGGCCACCGGGGTTTTCTCTTGGACATAGTTTCCTCGACAACAATTCATGGTGTTATGAGTTATGTGTTGTATGCTTTTGTTCTTTTCATTTTAGTAATTATATGGTTAAGTTGCAAATTATTAAGTTCATGTTTAAAGTGTTGTAATACTAATTCACCCCCCTCTCAGTATTACTTAATCCTAACATATCTATCTATAAACCTCAAGAGAAGGGGCCAAAAAGGAAGGTATTTCCTAATAAAATCCCCTAGTTGGATCCAATTTATATTAATACAACCCAAGTTATATAGGGGTATGAATGTAAAACACAAATCTAACCAAGTGCAAAGAAAGAGGATGGTATTTCCTATGTGCTGGGTATAGTCAACTAGGAATATAAAGATAATATTGAAACTAATGAAATGTAAAAAATATGAAGTGTAAATAATTAAATTAATTAATAAAATATACTAGGTCACCTTTAAATGCTTGAAAAGTATCTTTTCAAACTTATATCTCCAATTTTGCTCCTGAAATAGCTCTAAAACTAGAACAAGAACAAATCTGAAACTAGAAACCTAAGATCTTCAAAACCAAGAAATATTTCTATCTTAGGACTATGCTGACCTGGAGGGTGGATGGTGACATGAAGAGATTCCACCCAGGACTAGGCCGAAGTCGACATCCACCTACTCTACAAGATTTCTTGGAATCTGTATCTGTGACAGCAACCTGTTTCTGATGACTATGAATCCAAATCTGCAAGTCTGTATACCTGAATCTGCAAGGGAAAAATGTTTGTTTTTTGTTGGGGAGGGCATTTCCTTGGTCAATTCCTAGTTTAGGAATTAACCTTGAATGTAAATGTATGTACAAGCAAATCAAATGTACAAATTTAACTTACTTTGTAGAAACCCGCGCGGAGGATCCAGATCCGTAATCCAAAAGGATGTAGAAGTTCTCAATGTTGTTGAATCTTATAGGAATGTAGGATATCTCATCAAATGTAATAGATCAATCATACCAAGTCATGTATCTATGGATGTAGATGTACTCATATGCTCAAATCAGATATGCAAATGCAAGTTAAGAATGGATGAACAAACCCTTCCTTGATAACCAACTCCACTATCTTCAAAGAAGGAAGATATACTTTGAAAGGAACATGTATGGTCATGGAATAATGATGAAAATGACTCCAATAAACTTCTTGAATGCAAAATATCTTGAAATCTTGAAGTATTCAATAATTGCAAAGGATCTCCTTCAATGCTCCTAGTTATGAATGCTCTTGGAATGCTTGTAGACAAAAAATGTAAAATCTATCGAACCTCTCTCCTCCCAAAATGAAGTGATTAGGCTTCCTTTTATACCAATTTAATGATAGAAATAAAAAAGGGCTGACAAAAAAAGGTGAGATAAGAAATTGAAAACCCAAGAAGGACCTGGAATCTCGAGGTGCCCAACCTTGGGGGGAGGTAGACCGCGGCCTCACCTCAAGGGATAAGCTAACCTCAGCCTCACCCCAAGGGATAGGCCAACTTCAGCCTACCCCTAAAGGGCTAGGCTGAGATCGTCCTAGTCCTTGATGAGTTAGGGCTAGTCCGAGCTCTTCCTACTCCTTGATGAGTTAGTCCATCGGGGGATGGTCTGAGATCTCGGGGACATATGTGTGAAGAAAAAGGAATATGTGCTCCTAAAAATTGATTTTCAGATCTAACCCTAGGGTCTGCATAACTTAACATGTGATTTGAAGGACATTGAAAATAAGACTCAAATAAAGACTAATCACGAATCGTCTTGCAGGTTGCCTTAATCGATAGCATGCTAAACTTTGTTCTTGTATTTCACTTTGTTTTATTACAATAGGAACCCACATGCAAGACTTCTAAAATTAACTTATACTTTGGTATTTTAGGAATGACAATGATGTTAGGAAACTATGCTCTCACCCTTTTGGGATGATAAAAAATCTAGAAGCATTGTTGTCATTTTATTATGTGTTTGAAGTGTCTGTTAGATTGTAATCCTAAGAATTTTATGAACGTATCCTCTCCCTTTGCCTTTGTGGATCTTGGGTGCAAGAGAAACTCATATAATTCTTCTAGTGTGGCTACCTCACAAGTGCTTTAATAGAGCCAGTGAGAGTGGATTGCCCAACCGGTAACAGGCTAAAGCCAAGCCCTTCCAAACCGGTATATAAAAAATGCCACTGTGATGCCACTGTGATTAGTCTCACAGTGGACATGTGTGAATTTGTTGTGGAAACCAAAATATCCTCTAGTACCCTAGTGGTGCGTTAAAGTTCCTACATTGTTAGGGTGAAAACCTTGCTTTTAAAGGATTGGGAGAGCGCCCTTAATTGGGAAAATGACTTGATCACAACCACCTGAATGGATGCCTTGACTAAAAACTTTGTTTTAGTGACCAAAAACCCTCTATCTATTGGCATGGAAGGTCATAGACCAACTAAGGCGTCCTACATTTTCAAAGATCTTAGTAGAGAACGGTCCCTTGGGAAGTGATTCCCTTGGGATTTGAAGCTTGGTGTGCCTGACAAGTGAGTGCACTATAAGGAGGAGCCCGTACCTCCAAGCTTCTAAGTTGTCCGCTATGAGTAGACATGGCTGAACTTTGGTTCAAGTGGGAATTCGATAGATACTGCCCTGGCTTACCTAGGTTGTGGAGTGACTATTCTATTTACAACAAACAATCTACTTAATGTGTCTTGCGTGAGTGAAACATCAAAACATACACCAAACATCAAGACAAACATCAAAATGATCAACAAATTTGCATTCTTAAGTGTCAAACTATCAACTTGCCCAATTTGGGATACTGTCATTTTCAGTCTTCCTTGGTTGATCCAGATCAGATTAGGTCACTTACCCCCCTGCTAGAATCTTGTTTACACTTTGGATTCTTGCGTTTTGACCTCTTGAACTAGTAATATTTGATTTCACAAGTGACCTTCCTTAGAGTTGGTGAGCTAGAAACTGTCCTTATTGAGAAGATAAACCTTTAGATTCTTTGATAACACACTTGGAGAGTTTTGGTAATCTCTTGTCCATTCACTTTCATACAAATTCAATTTCAATCAATATAAATTGGGTAAATCATCCTCCTGATCCATATGGGTTAGGGTATTCACCTGTTCATTAGGCACCTGTGTGGTAGTGTTCATTTACACCTCTTGCAAAATTCTATTTTATCATCTCTCTTTTGGACAAGTGAGTGCCTTTACTATCCTAGTTTGGTACCAACATTTCTTAGGGTCACCCTATCAGCTAGTACCTTTTCTTTCATGCCAGTTACAACAAGATATCAAGTAGATCAAGGAAAATGACCTAAAGTAGTCTTTCACCAATTAACCTTAGTTCAAACTCACCAAAAACGTAAGGGAAAAGAACCCGTATTTGATAAATCACCTAGGAACAACTCATAAGTTTGGTTTGATTCCAAGAGTCACCTTAGTGAATTGGGTAAACCCTTAGCATCTTCTCGATCAGATATGGATATGAGTTACACAAGGACTCAGTGAGAGAGGGAAGACATGGATAAATGTCTTGATGACATATTTGCAAAACATAGAGATACCATTTCATTTGGCGGTTCCTCTCGTGACAGTCGACCAACTTCACCCCTTATGTCAACTAGATATTTAGATGCACACCAAAGGGCTGAGAGAGGTAAGAGGCAAACCTATCAAGATGAGCAATCACAACATGAAAACCAAGATGATGAACTTTATGACACTCGCGTAAATGCAACATACACCAATAATTTGTTTTGACATTCAAGACCAAGTTCCCCTCTCAAAACATCTTCAAGATACACGAGTGAAAGACTTAAGAGAATTGAGCATGAAAAGAAAGGCTTCCTAGATGAACAAGCTGAAAAGGAAGAGAAATTTAGACTCCTAGAGTTGGAGAGACAAACCTTGTTGGAAATTGAAAGAAATCTCTCTAGGAGGAGCAAGATAGACTCTTGGCTCAGCGACTTAATGATCAATTTAATAATATGTGTGTTAGTGGTGGAAATAACTCTCCTCCATCCACTCCTCCTGAGACTCCACGAAGTGGAAGATGTTCAAGACGCCATCATGATCTCCTAGCCCTAGAGGAAGAAGGGCTTCAAGACATGATCATTATAGGAGATGAACACCTCCTAGGAACTCAAAACAACCTTCACAACATGCTCATCATGGTTCACAATATGGGGGGTAGTAGCTCAAGTTTTGACCTCACCTCCCAGGAATTCATGAAAATGCAACAAGAACCACTCTTCCAGAAATATGTGGAGAAATATTTATAGCAAAAAAAAGGCAAGTTCCTAGAAAGTTTAATCAACAAGGGTGCTAGAGTCCCTTACAACTTTGATGTGGACAAAAAGATTAAGAAGCAAGGTCCATCTCAAGAAGAGGAGATCAAGAAACTTAAGAATATGATGGAAAATATTTTAGCACCCAAGAATTCATTCTCACTAGATTCAATTTGTCCTAATCCTTTTGACAAAAGTGTTAACATGAAAGACTTCCCTAGAAAGGTTGAGATCCCTCAATATGACAAGTATGATGGGAATGGAGATCCGCATGATCACGTGTGCCAATTTTATACCATAAGTTTTGAGTTCCATCAAGACGACTTGTACCTTATGAGGTTGTTCCCAAGGAGTCTTAAGGGTCAAGTGATGGAATGGTTCACCAACATAACTCTTCCAGTCAAGAATTTCAAAGATATTTTCCATATATTTGTTCAACACTTTGCATACAACCTTTCAAGGTCAATCACCATGTTGGACTTATGCAACTTGAAGCAAAACCAAGGGGAATCCTTTGTCACTTTCTTGCAAAGGTGGAGACAACAATGCTCTTGCTACTCTAGAACTATTCCTGAAAATGAGAAGATTGACATCCTTGTTAGAAACTTGGTTCTTAAAATGCGGTATGAAGTTAGGAAGATGGTTTTTGATTCCTTTGACACCATGGTCAAAACGGCATGTAGGATTGAGGATGTTTTGAAAGAACAAGGAATTTTGACCAAACATGGAAACAACAACAACAATGGTCGAAATTATAACAACTCTAAAAAGGATAAAGGAAAGAACCCACACTAGAATAGGAACAAACAAGTGGTCAATGATGGAGTTGTAGACTCCTCCCAACCCAAAGATCAAATTGTGCTCCACTTGTCTAGTGCTATTCAGGCCATGAAGCTCAATACATCTAATTAACAAGAGAGCAAGCCAAGATACCAAGATAGGCCTAAGAAAGAAAGACACCAATTTTCAAAACTTGGTGACTCATATGAGGATGTCCTAAAAACACTCATTGCTAACAATCTTGCACATCCTCAAGATCCCATGAAACATTATATACCTGATGTTAAGTCACATTGGTGGGATGAGAAGGCCTTTTGCAAGTTTCACAATGGTATTGGACATGACATTGAAAACTGCTAGAAACTCAAGCATATTATTCAAGATCTAATTGAGAGTGGAAAACTTAAGATAGATGGATTGAAAAACAATGCCGATCATAAGGCATTCAAAGAACCGTTTCCCAAGTATGAGAAGGGGGAAACCTCTAAAGCTAAGAACGGCAAAGCTGAGATCAATTACACTTACACAGATGCAGAGAATACTATCAACATGCTTGAATTTGTAGAAGAAAATGTCAATATGAAAAGGGGTAAAGATCCCTATGGTTATGATCTAGACGTGGACTCTCCTCCTATCTTTGATGAAGAACCCATTGTGGTGCTAAGGGGTCCTAACTCTAGAGTGTCATCTCAAACTCTTAATGCTGTCACACGAAGCCAAGGTCCCATTGTCATTAGAGGACCCAATTCAAGACAATCAAGTAAACCTAAACAAGTGGCATCCAAGAATGTCACCTCAAAACCAATAGTTAATCCTAAGTCAAGCTATAGTCTTGTTGATCGGTTGCAAAGAACCCCATCTCAGATTTCGATCTTTGAGCTCCTAGAGTTGTCCCCAAGACATAAGAAAGTCCTTCAGGATGCTTTGCGCAAAACAAACATCCCCAACAACTTAGATGTTGATCAATTCCAGAACATGGTTAACCACATTGCCAACCCTCATTACCTTACCTTTTTAGAGGATAATGATAAATCTTTGAGCCACCCACACAATCTTGATCTTCATATTGAGGTCATGATCCATAGAACCTGTGTTAGGCACGTGTTGATAGATGGGAGTGCTGGGCTTAATATATGTTCCTTTAGTCTTTTAAAAGAGTTGGGTTATTCAGAAAAATTCATATATACTAGGAAAAGGATCACCATAAAATCCTATGATGAGGCAGAAAGAAGTTCCAAGAGGTTGGCCGTCCTTCTTGTTAGGATTGGCCCTATTGAAAAAGATATTTTATTTCAAATAGTTGGTGCTGTCCCCCTTGCATATAATATCTTGCTCGGTAGACTGTGGATTCACGATATGCAAGAAGTGTCGTCTACCTATCATCAGTGTGTTAAGCTCCCTTACAATGGAATATATATTTGTATACCTAGGGATAACACTTTATCTGTTAACTCAATTTTAGTAGGAACTCATGTTCCCCTCAATACAGAAGCAAAAAAATTTGATGCGACCTTAGTTGAATGTAAAGACAAGCTCAAGTCAGTAGACCTTGGAATGGGGGGGTATCAACTCAACTCCCTCACAACATTACCAATCTCACCTTGGTCTTATGTCAAGCCTTCACAAGAAAAGAGACCCTCCTCTTCAACTATGACTTTATTTGGCATGTTTGTAGAGTCCTCAATGCCTATTCAAGATGAGAAAGAAGAAACATTTGTTTGAGACAAGATCTATAGAGAAGAGAAATATATGCATAATGAGAACTTCTCTCCCTCTCCTAAGGCTTACGAACGAGGGTATAGTTTTGTCAGACAGATGGACTATCCTAGACATGGCCCTCTTAATCAAAAACAGTATGCTAGAGCCAAACCTCTTGATCATTCTCTTTTTGGATGCAAGTCTAAGAAGCCGATTGACCTAGGCTTTGCGAATCACAACAAGCACACTACTCCTATCCTTGATAAGTCGGATAGTGAAGATGAAGAAAAATATGTACCTAGTTTGACAAATCAGAAAGACATGTGTGAAGATTGGGTCCCTTCCACTAAACTCCTCTGGGGAGATTCAGGTATTCCGGTCACTCATGCGTCGGTTGCAACTTTAGAACAAGAATCAGATGTAGAAGATCCTTTCAGAGAACGTTAATGAAAGAATCTTGTCTGTTTAATGGAAAGAGAAGGTGCTACTCTTGATGGCACTATACCTTCCACATCATGATGTCCCAAGCCTTCCTGGTGTAAACATCCTAGTCGCAGTTCAGACACAAGTTCATATGAGTATGAATGAGACTCCTCAGATCCTTCCACAATTGACATAGATGTTGATGTCATCCACACTTATAGTTCTCAACCTGAGGTAGCTGAAAAGTCACATGTAGGATTAGAGCATTTTAACCCACATGTTTCCTTAGTGGACGATTCTTCACTTGTTAGGATGAATCCTGATTTGGGTAGCTTAGAAGGATACTGGATGGACTCTAACTCTTCAGTCACCAGAGATAATATCATTCACATTTATAACCTTGAACCTCTTGGTACTCCTAAATTTGGGACAAATTTGGAGTGACCATGTGAAGTTTTTCAGTTGAGCAAAGTGAATACCTTGAAAAAATTTGTGTAAGAAGACTCAGTTGGAGTGCTTGTAAAAGGTGCCCGGATGATTTTTATGAGATACAAATTTGGAAGAGGCTTTAATGCCTTTCATTTGATGTATGCAGTGGGTCCTAGCTCCTGATTTTCAGTTCTGACATGTTTAGGGAGTAGTCATTTTGAGGGGGTCACCTAATTCTGCATCTTTGCTAAGTGTCAATTTGCTGTCCGGAGCCTACTTTTCTTTTGAGTATCTTACCTCCTGTTGAGTTTCATTGTTCGCCACTTTGGGAATGTTTAGCATGCATATCAGAGAGCTTATATTTTAAACCTCAGATCATTCTGAATCCGTTAGATAAGTTTTCATACTTCCCAAAGTTGGTTGCTCAGAACTGTCTGCATTTTTGTCCTGCCTAGAAATCTGAATAGCCCAGTTTGACATGTTATAACATTTGACCAGTTCATCCAATGGAGAAAATTCCTTTTGCACTAAGTTCCAGTGGTCACACACTCCATATGTTCCAGTCTGCATATCTTTATGAAATCAGATGATAAGTTTTCAAGAACCGTTCTGACAGTGATTAAATCTGATTTCCTGAGTTTCCAAGTTCAAAATTGGTAAGTGACCTACTTTGAGGTCTTGAAAGTCTGTACCCGGGTGAGAATTTTGGAGAATTGGCTTGTCCCTCGTATTGTAAACATAGGAGTGTACCTACCTGAAAATTTACAGACTCCTACTAATCCATTTGTCCACATTGCCAGAGCCTTTCCGTGTCAAATTTATTTTCACTGAATTGCAGAATTCAGAATTAAATGGCATACTTTTTCTTTCCATATTTGCACTCGATTCAAGGTCAGACATAATTGAAAGTTGATATGCATTATAGAACTAGGAATGAAATCCTTTGAAGATTCCCAAGCCTTGACCAATCTGGTTGATCACTTTTCTTTGCCGATTCCGAACCCGATTTCTGCATATTTACTGTGTTAAAATTCAGGAAGTTTTAAAGTGCTATCTTTGCAGATCGGTATCAGTTCAGAAGTTTCTTTTCAGAGGAAGACAACTAAGGGGTCATGTTCTACATATCACATTCTTTCAGGATCCAGAGGTTGGGTTTCTGGAGGAGCTTTTTGATGACCCTATTAGTTCATGTTTCAGAGGCAGTTTGTCCAGTTTGCAGTGCGAAAAAGAGTTAAGTTTACCAAATGCCCTACTTTGCCAGTGAATAACTTTTGGCTGGTTGATTCTTTTGACGAATTTCTTTTTGTATTGTCTTGAAAAGCTGACACACTACTTGCAGTTTGGATTTGAGCCCCCTATTAATCCATTTGTCAGCCTTTTAAAATCAATTACGGCGATTAAAATCATTTTTGACAGTATGTTTGCAGAAACAGAATAAAAATGGCAATTTCAAAAGTTGATATCTTTTGAATCGGGTACAGTCATGAGATGCCATATTGGGGAATGATATTTTATAGATCAGAGAATGTGCCTGTCAGAGGGTAAGGTCTGATCAAATCATTATGTCAGTTTTCAAAGACAGTTCCAAAGGCCAGTTGCCGTAGTTGTGATCAAACTGCGGAAGTGTCAAAATGATTATAAATGTCACCGGTTTGTTTTCAATAGTCAAATTTTAAGATGTAGGCAAGAGGCAATAGTGCAAGAGGACTTTCAAATAATACAAGGCAACAATCAATGCCATCCATCTGAGGGATATGATCAATATACATAGCAATTTTTGAATTGACCGGAAGCC
>MU223986.1:4611549-4622429 GCA_018584345.1 Thuja plicata | reverse complement strand
CTGAACTCATAAGAATTTGTATCAGCAGGATACTATTTAGTTTGTTGATTCCTTAGAGAGAGAATCAAAAGGTTAGCCTTCCTTGAGTTTAAACTCATAAAAAGAAGAAGGATAAGCATCCTTATGCTACTGTTATTTGTTATTATAGTCATACATATTTCCCTGTCAAGCTCTGTTTCAGAATTGTTTCCAGCCATCTGAAGAGTGGTATCTTGTTGATGTAATCAGAAATATAATGACATAATAGTGAAGACCCAATCCACCATTTGAGGTTTACTTGAAACATAGTGAACTATCTAGGTAATACCTGCCTGAGTATGTGGAGCTCAAAAACGAAGAAGGATATTATCCAATCCTTAGAAATTAGCCTTTCTCTTGTCAAAAAGGAGTTTTCATTCAAGTATAATCAGTATACTGTCATTTTAAGGTTGTGATACAAGAAAAAGTGCTAACAGAACCAGTCATTGACTTGCCTCTTGTTCATCCTGACCTCATTGATTTGTCCCAACGCTATCAAGAACCTGAGCTCTTAACATTTAAAAATGATTATGAGATAGCCTGTTACCTAAATGCCCTTGAACCCGTAGTCTCTTCCACCAACGAACTGGCTACCAGCATGAAAGAGCCAGATATCAAGTACCTTAGTCACAAGATAAAAAGAAAAGAAAATCAAAAGAATAGGAGTTCTGATGGTGAAAACCATTGTGTGGCAGTGTCAGAACCAAAAAAAGTAAAAAGAAATGACGTATCCAAAGGTGAAAACCTCTTTGAGGTGCCTAAGGATGAGGTACTTGATCGTCTCCCTAGCTAATTTCAAGATAGATCTTCAGTTCTTATTGAACCAGGTGGGTTGTTTGTTTCTCCTCATGGGTACACGATTCCTAAATCTTACAAGTTATTATTCCCATGTACAAATAACATTGCTGAATATGAAGCTTTAACAAATGGACTTAAGATGGCCACAGAATGGAGAATCACAGAGTTAGACGTCTATGGGGACTCATAGCTGATAATCAACCAAGTTAATGATGAATATCAAGCAAAAAATGAGAAACTGGTACCTTACAAGAAAATGGTTGATTCCTTGAAATGATACTTCACATTTATCACATTTCAGTAAATCCCTAGAGTAGAAAACAAAATAGCTGATGCTATGGCTATACTTGATTCACTCCTTCAGTTAGAGAAACACGAATACAAATTTGAATTCCTGGTGGAAGAGCTACATCACCCTATATATGACTCCCAAGAAAGCCATGTCATTTGTACCCTTGTTGGTCGTGAGTCATCCTGTTATGATGCCATTTACTCATACCTTCGTGATGGTATTATTCCTGAAACCTTTAACCAATCTGAACGCAAAAATCTTACTCGAAATGCCTCTCGTCATTCCCTTATCTCTGGTGATTTGTATAGGAGGGGTCTAGATGAAACACTTCTTAGATGCTTAGAAAAGGAAGAATCTGACCAAGCATTAGTTGAAATCCACGAGGGCATTTGTGGGGGACATTCCATTGGTCTTTCCATGGCCCGAAGGTTGCTTAGGGCGGGGTACTATTGGCCTACGATGTAGATTGACGTAGTAGCTTTTGCAAAGTCATGTGAAAAGTGTCAAAAACATGGTAACCTAATACATTCTCCAGGAAGGGAGCTCATTCCTTCTATATCTCATTGGCCATTAGCGCTTGGCCTTTGATCTTTTTGGGCAGATTCATCCTAACTCCTTAGGTGGAAACAAGTTTATTATCACTGCTACTGATTACTTCACTAAATGGGTAGAAGCTACCCCACTTTCTTTTGCATCGGGCAAGACAGTCTCTCTATTCATTCTGAACCATATCATCTATCGATATAGAGTGCCTTCCGAGATTATCACTGACAACAGAGGCCAGTTCAAAAATAAGGACCTTAAACAACTCTGCAGTAAATTCATGATTAAACAACATTGGTCCTCCATTTACTTCCTGCAAGGAAATGGTCAAGCAGAGGCATCAAACAAAACCATTCTTAAAATCCTACATAGAACAGTCTGTAAGAATGGTAGAGATTGGTACTTACAGATAAATCTAGCTTTGTGGGCCTATAGAATGAGTATTCGTACTCCTACTAGGGCTACTCCTTTTGCCCTTGCATATGGTGCTAAAGCAGTGTTACCTTTGGAGGTTGAGATTACTTCACTTAGAGTTTCCTTCAAAGGTCTAGTTACAGATGAAGACTACCGTGCCATGAGATTTCAAGAGTTAGAACTTCTAGATGAAAAATGTCAAACATCATTTGACCATATGAGGGTTTATCAAAATCACATGTCCAAAGCCTTCAACAAAAAGGTCCTCCCTAGAGAATTCCAAGTGGGAGATCTCGTCCTACGTGAAAATCCTAAGAATCAACAACATAGAGATCAAAAGGGCAAATTTGAACCTAATTGGCTTTGACCTTACATCATTACAACAACTTTTGGGTTAGTGCTTATTTACTGTCTACAGCAGAGGGAGAGCAACTCCCTGATCCTATCAATGTCTTGCACTTGAAGAAGTTCTATCCATGATGCCCATTCTGTCTGGGGGCACCCTTTGTACATAATTATTGATCCTAAAAAAATCTCCAAAATGATATATTTTCAAAAATTCTAAAAATCAGAAAATGTCCTAAAAAATGACCATCTTAGTGAAAACCTAGCAATAGGCGCTTTGATGTATCTCCAAAAAAATTACATATTCCAAAAATACAAAAAAATAAAAAAATTAAATGATTCAAAAAAAATAGAAAAAGTGTCTTGGTGAAAACCTGGAAACAGGTGCCTTGGTAGCAAAAAAATTGTAATAAAATCCAAGTGGTGAAAACCTGGAAACGTGAACTACTTGAGGCCTTTGCACCCCTATTTCTTAGCGCGTGTCCTCGACACTTAGCCTTTCTCCATCATACCTTGTCCTTGTTGCCTTGGTCTAGAATTAGTCATTGTCTTTGTCTAGAGGGCATAACTATGTTAGCTTTGGTCTCTTAGATGCGTTAGTCTTTAGGACACCTCACAAACGGTTTCTTTCAACACCACCCCAACTATTTTTTTCAATACAATCCGTAACATCGAGTGTTTTTCAACACTTATCGGTTTGGTCTTACCCAGTTTTGTCATATGATCTTACCTTCTTGCAAGCATTCGATCCTTATCCTTGGAACTTAGTATCAGTTAACACACTTAAATTTTTAAACACAAAACTTAATGCTTGAGCTATATCTTGATATTTTCTTTGTGTGCTGACTGTTATTAATTTTCGTTGAGTGTACTTGTCTAATAAGTCTCTCCGGGATGCATAGCTAGAGGACTTGGGGCATGAGGCATGTTTTTACTTTCTTTCTGCTTGTGGGTGTGGTCTTGAACCTCTTGAGTGTCTCTTGTTGTTCCCTTGACACACTTAGGATATTTGAGGCTTCATCCTTGACTGTTTTTGCACAACCCTTCTTCTGGTCATCCTGACATCTATGCCTTGATGCGAGCGTGGTTTTGCTACATTAAATTGGGTAAGCTAACATTGAAGTCATCTTGGACTTTATGTCTTTGATGCTTATGTTAGAATCTTTCCACATTCCAATCTGATATCAATCACATTCATATCTTCATAGTTGCGCTTGTGACTAGTGATGATTCTGTGATTTTTCGATGTCCGTTAATAATGGCCCAATGATGATAATAAGTTCCTTAACATTCTATAATGAATGATGGACACAAAGTCCTATGTTACAGTTGCTCTATTGCAAGTACACCTTTGCATTTTCATGTAGCTTGCATTGTTATACCTCATGTTAATTTGCATTTTTAGGCTGCATTATGATTTTGAGAGGGTTTCCTTCATCTTTCTTGTGAAATTTTAATTAACTGTGGTCATGTTTGATCTTCATTTCCTTATCTTCTTTCATGATCTCAATCAAAATTTTCCATCTTAAAAAATTGATTGATTTTGGGGCACTCTCTCTCTTAAGGCCAATTATATTTCATCTCTCCATTTCTTTCCACCTCTTCCAAACTTCTATCTTCCATTCACTTTCACCCCACTTCTTTTATTCTAATTCAACCTTGGGGCATAATCTTTCATGCTTGATGATCTACCTTGGTTCTGTGATCCTTATGTCTTTCATCTTACATCAAGAACCTTGTCTTTAGTTCGATTTGATCAAATTTATCAATTTGCTATTTCTCCTCTATCTCATTTTGATTTTGATTACGAGGGGGCAATACCTATCAAACGCCAATCCTTGATTCAAATTTATCAATCCTATCAATTGCTCTTCTTGGGGCAACCTTGCTTGAAATTCTTATCTTGGACATGTCAATTACCTATTTACAGGGGTGTTGACCTTGTCTTTTTCAATTAGCTTATCTTTGTCCTGATGTGTTCTCGTCCGTCGATCACACGTCTGAGTTGTTTTGTGATCCCAAATTGATCTCACACTTCAATTGCATTCTTTGACTACATGTGTTGCCATAAATATCACACATTATTCAAAGAGGGGCAAATGTATGCACCCTAAAATGGTCGCCTAGACTATGGGCCCCCATTCTTCAATTTATCAAATGACAGAATCAATTTATCAAATTTCTTGAATCAATGCTTTGCAACATTTTAATTCAAATCAATTTCCTTAATCAAATCGTAATTAATTCAATTATTTCAATATTTCCTAAGGTTTGATCATTTCATCAATAAATCTTATTTAATTAAAAGAAAACAATCCTTTTTTATTAAATAAAATAATCTTATTTAATTAAAATCTCTTTTAATTAAATACTCTTATCTTATTTAATTAAAATCTCTCTTAATTAAATAATCTTATTTTATTTAATTAAAATCTCTCTTTTTAATTAAATAAAATAATCTTATTTAATTAAAAGAAAATCTCTCTTTTAATTAAATAAAACCCCCATTTAAATCCCTCTGTGTTGAAAAATGAAATAAATGAAATAAAAATAAATAAAGCTAATTTTTCTTCACACATATTCCTTAGTGGTGAGCTTTTTTCCTCTTAATTATAGCCTTTGATTTTGCCTTTTGAAGATATGAGCACATGGATCAACCAAGATTTAATCTCCACCATTGCTCATTTCTTCAAAAGACAAAATCAAAGGCTATGATTAAGAGACAAAAAACCCACCACTTAGGAATATGTGTGAAGAAAAAAGAGCATTATTTATTTTTATTTAATTTATTTCCCTTTTCAACACAAAGAAGGATTTAAGTGGGGGTTTTATTTAATTAAAAGATGGATTTTCTTTTAATTAAATAAGATTATTTTATTTAATTAAAAAGAGAGATTTTAATTAAATAAGATAAGATTATTTAATTAAGAGAGATTTTAATTAAATAAGATAAGATTATTTAATTAAAAGAGATTTTAATTAAATAAGATTATTTTATTTAATAAAAAAAGATTGTTTTCTTTTAAATAAATAAGATTTATTGATGAAATGATCAAACCTTAGGAAATATTGAAGCAATTGAATTAATTACGATTTGATCAAGGAAATTGATTTGAATTAAAATGTTGCAAAACATTGATTCAGGAAATTTGATAAATTGATTCTGTCATTTGATAAATTGAAGAATGGGGGCCCATAGTCTAGACGACCATTTTAGGGTGCATATAGGTCTCACCCCAAGGGCTAGGCCAACTTTGGCCTACCCCTAAAGGGCTAGGCCGAGCGCATCCTACTCCTTGATGAGTTAGGGCTAGTCCGAGCTCTTCCTACTCCTTGATGAGTTAGTCCATCGGGGGATGGTCTGAGATCTCGGGGATAGAGAAAAGAACAATGGGAAAGGGCAGAAATAAGGTCCCAATATAGCACAAAAGAAAAGGTACATCCTTAGGTCCATAAAGGCATTTAAATTAGGTCCAAAACATCCTACTAAGGAGGGATAAACATGTCTCAACATGGGTGCTTCCATACTAAGATGATACACTTTACAGTGACATACATTTTGTAGTAGAAATACATTTTGCAGAGGAAAGGTTTAAAAGATAGATGGTCTATTTTACATATTTCATTTTTCCATAAGGTACTATGTATATATTGTGTATCCTTGTCCTTCAAACCCTACTAAATATGCTAGGGCACATATTTTGCATTGGAAAAGGTTGTTACCAGTTATTCACCGAGGGTTGTGGCGGTTACAAGAAGGACAAGTGTAGAGTATGGTTTGTTTTCAATGGTTGATTTTGGTATTTGTTTCTAACCCTAATCCTTTGGTTTTCTTAATCATGTTACATAAACAAATTTGGAAGTGAATTATTTTAGTTTCTTAAAAACCATTGAGATTTCAGTGGGATTCGTTAGCAGTTATGAAATCTTGGTTGAACACGTTATTTTTCTAGTTATTTTTGCAATTTTAGAAATCCATTGGAAGTATGGATTTTCTGTGCAAGAATTGATTTTTTTCATATTATTTAAGGTGATACAATCTATGGAAAGTGAGCTCAAGTCTTGAATGATATTTTGTAAGGGGTTTTATTGAACAATCTTTGATCTGTGTGACATTGAGTTTCTATTGCATAGAATAATTTCTTGTTTCTGTGAAATACAATGTATAGACTTCATACATCATTTTATGAAGCACTTCATAGAACTGTATACATCTTTCTTATACATGAGTTCCCGAATCTCAAGTGAAGTGAGACACTCAAGAAATGCCATATACTAAAATAGAGATAATACTCTATACACTTGTTTTCAAAACTGTGATGTGATTTTGTTGCCAGTGAAGTATTTTTTTTGAAAAATAGGCAAAGACTATATATATTTAAATTAATATAAGGAGAAATTACATATTTTTATCAAAATGATGGCTCCATAAGATAGATTTGATCTTCTCCCTGCCCAATCCAACTATGGCTCTATTATAGCTAGATATTTGTTCTAACTAATTCCCTTATATCCCATAACAAAATGTGGCTCCAACAAAGCCAAATATTTCCTCCACATGAATCCCTTAAATCTCATTACAAAAATGGCTCTAAAATATCCAGATTTAAACACATTTACTGTCAATAACATTCAACTAAGATAAATATTCAAAATGTAAAAAATCTCATAGAAACAATAACAACAAATCGCAATTGAAGGGTGAAAAAAAGAGTATATTGCAACCATATAATTTACCATGAATCTTGACATTGAAAAAAAGGGAAAACCAGTTAGAACTATCTATTCTTCGAGTTCATCAACACAGAAGAAATTTTCACCTTTCTCATCTCTAACTGTAGCCAGGTGTTGTTGGTCCTGTTAGCACTGTCAAGTTTTTGTGGTTCCATGGTTCTTGCAAGTTTTATAGACTTGTTTCTCCATGTTTTAGGTCTCTGAGCTTAAACCCTTGGTTCATTTCCATGAAAACCCTAAAACCCTAAGATTCATGGTCTTGTTATGGTTTTGAGTTACCTTTTCATATCACTTAAGTGACTTAAGTCATGTGTTTAAACTAGTGGGGCCATGACTTTATTTCCTAAGATGGGGGGGGGGGGGGGGGGGGGGGGGGGGNGCGCAGGTGGGCTCATTTTAATATTTCCTAGTTCTAAAGTCCCAGAAATATTTTACACTTTACATCTACCGAGCATGTTGCTTTTAATCCTACGACTGGTATTTCTCCTTGATCATGAAGATGATATCTTTTTACTCATCAAGGCATAGTGACATGATGCCAGGTGTCCCTCTTAGATTAAATGCAAGAGCATTTTCATCTACCGTCAGATCATGTTCATCCTGTGGTAAGGCGTTATGCCTCAAAGCCAAAGGTACTCACTTTTTAATGTTCAAGGGTTCACGACCGAACGCCACATGGAAAGTAATTAGATCTTAAGACAAGATAAAGACCGATCAAATTTTATTTGATCTAATGGTCTGTTAGCACTCTCTAATTTCTCCAAAAATTTGGAGTGACTATACTGAAAATTCCTCGAAGGCAAGATGAATAACCCCTAAAAACTTGCGGAAAATCCTTACATTGAACACATGCAAAAAGAGGCCTATTGATTTGTGTGAAAAACCGCTTGGGAGACATGTTCCTCACCTTTCATTTGGTATATGCAGTGGGTTCCAACCCTCAGATTTCAGATTGGAATTGTTTTGGAGATAGCCATTCGGAGGTGCTTGTCCAAATCTGCACTTTTTCCTAAGTATCAATTTGTTGTAACAAGCCTAGTTTACCTTTGAATATCTTGTGTCCTATTAAGTTTCATGGCCCTCTACTGTGAGGAATGTTTTATATGTATATCAGAGAACTTATGTTCCAAAGCTCAATCCATTTCAAATCTGTTTGATAGGTTATCCAATCCCTCAAAGTTGGTCTTCCAGACATGTCTCATTTCTTTGTTCTGCCCAGAATTCTGAGTAGCCCTATTTGACCAATTGTAACTTTTGACCTTGTGACCTAATTGGAACAATTCCTTTTGCATCACATTATAGAGGTAAAATAATTCTTATATCTCCGTATTTAGGTCATGATGAATCCATTTGGTTAGTTTGCTAAACTCATTCCGTTTGCAGTTTCTATCAATTTGCCAAATGGTCAAATGCAGAATTGCAGAATGACCTACTTTGAGGTCTTGCAAATGTGTATCTGGATGAATGACTTGGGTAATTGATTTTTCCCTCATATTGTAAGCATGGAGTTTTACCTATTTGGAGATTTGCAGACTTCTACCAATCCGATTGATCACTTTTCTTTGCCGATTCCAAACCCAATTTATGCATATCTGCTGTGTTTAGGTTCAGAAAGTGTTTTAGAAACAGAGTTTGTGTATTAATGTCATTTGATCTGCTGACCATCAAAGCAATTTAGTGGTAGTTTTGTGATCCTTGTATGAAACTAAATCTATGTTCAGGGGTTTAGACTCCAAGGGTATCTTCAATTGGGCTTTCAAAGTTAGTTTCCAAGGGTGTTTTGTCCAATTTGACAATATTTTCAAAGTTGCGTTTTACTGAATTGCCTTCTTTAGAGGTTGGTCACTTTCTATCTGGTGATTGTTTTGAGCTGAAGGTCATTTATTTGTACTCCCTATATGAAAGTATACTACCAAAATCAGGAGTTAACTCTAAAGGCAAGTTTCTACATTATTTGCAAAAGCCGATCCAGTTGAGATTTATGCAGTTTTGGCATTTGCACTTATGCAGTTTTCAGAATTTTCATCTTTAATTAGTTACTCCAGGCATGTAGAATTGGATCTGGCAAATCCCTTTGGCATGTGTTTTCACATATTGGAAGAGGGTGTAGATTTCTGATTGTATGAAAATGTGATGTTTTCTGATCAGTTTTTGGGATCAGTTCCAGAGGCCAGTTGCCATTATTCGGATCAATCTGCAGAAATGATAAAATAAGTGTAAATGCCACCATTTGATACTTTATGGTCTAGTTACATAATTTTTTATACTAAGGATATGAAATTATAGACAAGAGGCATCAGGTGCAAGGAAGTATTGCAAATAATAATATTGATACAGTAAAGTGGATTTACTGGAAGGGAACACTGGTGGTTAACTTTTGGTTTACAGTGTTATAATGAATTTAAAATAACTGAGAGGGGAGGGGTGAATCAGTTATCCTCAGGTCTAGATGTAGCAAATAAAACTTTTCTGTATTTGAGATCTACTCGGCAACAGTAGCATATGTCAACAACTTTAATCATGCAGTTTACTGTCTAATGAAATTAGCTTGTAGAAACATAACAACAAAAAAACCATAAGAATTCACACAAGTTGACACAAGTATTTAACATGGAAACCCAATATGGGAAAAAGCACCAGTAACATGCTACGAATTTTTCTCTCTTTTGAACTGAGCTCTGTGACGAGCCAACCCTGTTAAAGGTTACAATAACACACTGTTAGGTGTGACCTGGTTAAAGGATTTAATCACCCTGTCAGGAGTGGCCTTGTTAGAGGACTTAGAACATTCCACCTGAATGTCACCTTGTTAGAGGATTTATACAAATGACTGTTAGGTCAACCTTGTTAAAGAATTTAACTGATACAATGGTTAGAAAGTAATCAGCAGTTGTGATCTGATACATACAACTTACTTTGCAAATTCAGATCCAATTACAGCTCTGATGTTAAATTATTGGATGGCCTGCATTATCATTTCAATCTTATGATCTGCTTGGAAATCTGTCAAGCAATCAGACATGCAACTCTCTGCTTCTGTATTTAGCCTTCTCTTCTAGGTCATGCCAATCAATAAATCAACTATGCAATCCTCTTGCATACACACATGCACTTCCACACACTTGCATACTCAGCAACACACAATGAATAACCCCCTTTAGTTTATCATATACCTCTCTGTCTAGGTCAGATAAATCTTTGCCGCTTAATCAAGATAGTAGATCTTAGGTTAGGTCAGATCCAACAGATCATCCCATCATTGCATTACATTTACTTCTCCAAAGTAGTCTCTAATTAAATCTTGAAACATGCATTAATTATGGTTACCCATACATTAAATGACATGGATCAATCTTTAATTTACATTACATATCCCAATAAAATTAACTAAGTCGGCCAGAGATCTCAAATCTCATCATTAATCCAATTACTGTAAGTCGGCCAACATCATTGTTTCCACTTGGCAATAGACTGGTGCTCAACACTGAACAAACTTGCTCGTCACAAAAAACTTCGCTCGGCACAAACAACTTTGCTCGGCACAAGCAATATCGCTCGACACAAGCCAAACTTTGCTCGACACAAAACAACCAGAAAAACTGTCTTTGGAAGATAAAAAACTAATTACTTTTCCAGAGTGCCAACTGATCAAGTACCCTTTTATTTTCCTTAACTCAACCATTCACTTGGTCTTCTTGTTAAATCTTCTTCATCAACAATAGATATGGTACTCAAA
>MU223986.1:4554617-4593931 GCA_018584345.1 Thuja plicata | reverse complement strand
ATTTTTACAAAGCCATTATCAAAAGATACTTTTGAGTATCTCAGGGAGAAGTTGGGAGTAATTCCCTTTCCTGAGTTTGATTAGAACTTGCAGCAAGAACATCAGTCCTTGGTGACTGATGAATGGTTGACTACTATACTTCTGGAGTAGTACCTATGCTTAATGGTGTTTAACACCCTTTGTCATTGATGTCAAAGGGGAATTATTAGTAAAGGGGAGCATATACTCTGGGGGAGTATACAGAGCAACAGCAGTGAAGAGGAACTTTTGATGAGGGCATTGAGAAGATTGTAAAAATAAGGAAGACACTTTTAGTTGATGATATCATATGTTTCCATCAATGTCAAAGGGGGAGATTGTTGGAGAATTTCTTCTGTGCAAATAATTGATTATATGTTTGTCATTGATAACAAAATATAATATACAACAGTGTTCTATATGAAATTATCAATGCAAATGTTCTGGAGCTATGCGTGTTCATTTCCATGATGTATACATGTTCTAGATGCTATGTGCATTCACACCGAGTCAGATATGAAGTTTCAGTTGAGTTATGTTAATCAGTTATGAAAGTTACAGAGATTGAAGACTATCTGTGAAGAGCTGACATAATTACATTATTTCTTGAGTTGCACCTATCTTTGGGATATGCATGTTTGTATTCATGTTTAGTTATGAGTTAAAGATAATTATCTAAAAGTGCCAAACATTTTATATCAGAATAGTGAATTTAAAGAAGTATTGAAGGGACTCCTAGAGCTAACGAAGATCACATCCTTTGGAGAAGATACTTATAGTAGTTCATTTGATGAATGCCAAGTGTGAATGAGAAGAATAAAGACATAAAAAGTGTAGGATAGAATGTCTATTTTTTTGGGACAATAAAGACATTTCATTCATCAAGACAAGATCTATGTGAAAAAGAAGTGGAAGTATACAACACACTGGAACTGATCAAGACAATAGGTCTACTCAAGTAGTTCATCTATTAGATATAGTGTATATTTGTTCTACTGAAGGTTCCAACCTTCATCATTTTAGTAGTGAGCTTTTGGACAGTGAGTCCTCACCCCTAACAGGGTTACTTGTAAAAGACTCCTAACAGGGTCTGACCTTTAACCAGGTCTCTGTACTTATTTCATTGTAAAGAAAAACTCATAACGGGGTTGTAAGATATCTTAACAGGGATAATTATACTCAAGTACAGTTCTTTGTGGGTGCTAATTTCCACCGGGGTTTTTACCTATTTGGTTTCCCTGTAACCAAAATTGTTGTGTTCTCTATTGTGTTATCTTAATGTGAATTTACTTTATGTTAATTGTATCTAAGAAAAGAAAAGAATTAAATTAGTTGATAACTTATTCAACCCCCCTCTCAGTTATCCTTTGGGACTATTCTAACAATTACCATTTATTACTTTCTTACCATTTATCTGTTGTTAAAATCCAGAGTTGTAAAGAGTTGTGATAGCTAAATATCTATTTGGATTAGGTGTACTTGCCCTTGTTTTGTAGATCCAGAAGTACAAAGGGAAATATTTTCCCTATAGTTGGTCTAGTTACCTTGCATAGCTTTCATACTTGGAGCTAACCACTCCTAACATCATTCTCAAGGTATATTGGTTTCTTTCAAAGCATAACAGTTTTAAACACTAACAAAATGACAACTCGATTGGGGATTTGACCTTTGAAAGAACATAGTTAGTCTTGTTTAGTCCTTAGTTGTAGCCCTTTGTCTTATAAATTTATTCATTGCAGTATTCATATTATCTAGTGTTGTATTTTCTCAACTTGTTTTGGGTGGCGACTCAAAGAAATCTCTGCAATCAGTGCTAAGTAATATTTATTATTTCATACATATTTTTCTCAATATGAATACCAGATCTAGAGTGAAAGAGCATCCTGAAGTTGAAATGGAAGGTGGACTTCCAACTACTTCTAGGGTTGTTCAGCCTATGAGAGAAAAGAAAAACAAAGATAATCCATCTCCAAGAAGAAAAGACGAGGATAATAGGAGAGAAGATCCAACCCAATATAGCCATGAAGGAAACACATCAAAATATGAAGAGGCTCCTAGTGAGAGAGAAGAAGAAGAACCATAAATCATTTCCTCAGATTCTAAAGATTCTTCTAAAGATGAAGATGAATATAATAGATTCCTCCAAGAGAAGTGGGTCATCAGAAACCAAAGAAAGAAAGAGAAGAAAAATAAGAAAAAACAAAAGCAATTACTAAAATAGTAGGGAACAAATTATGCTGAAAAACCTAAGAAGAATGAACAGAAACCCATCACTCACCAAAATATTGATGCTTGAAGCTTTAAAGATAAAGGAAAGAAGAAGTTGACAGGAATTGAAATAAATAAACCCAAAAGAAACAAAGTTCCATTAGATCAAATGTCTAAATTGGACATTTATCTTGAGAATTCCAAAAGGGAGAAGGAAACCATGACCAAAATGCTTGAGAAAGTGGAAGCGGATGCTGCCACTTTAGCGATGAAGAAAAAGATTGATTTTCTCATGCAGTCTTCTGGGCCTTCTCATGCTGGTGTTGAAACTACCTCAACATCAAATCCCAAAGTATCTCCTTTCCAAAATGATGATAGATTACAAAGGAGTCTAGTCCATGCAGAAAGGTACAAGCAATTTTCTTTTATTGGTATCCCTGGTTATCCTAATGCATTTCCAAATGAAATCAGGGATAAACTCCTTAAATTTACTGGAAATAATGTAATCACATGTGAAGAACATCTAAAGAAATTTACACATACCATGGATGATTATGATATTATACATGAAGATGTAGTTATGAAGCTTTTTGTTCTATCTCTAGTTGAGGATGCTAGGGATTGGTTTAATGCATTACCTTATGATTCAATGAGATCTATGGATGAACTAAAATATCACTTTAAGGATCAATATGGTGATAAGACCAATAAGGGATTCTTGTTGAGTGAATTTAACAATATCAAGAAAAATTCAAATGATGGAGTTGCTGAATTCAATACAAGATTCCAAAAGACTATGCATAGGCTTTTTAAAAAAAGGAGGCTTGATGAGGAGGTATGTCTTGCTACTTAGGTAAATGCTTTTGATCCTAAAATGGGATATCATCTTAGAGATAAGAATTTGAGAAGTATTAATGAAGCGTATAAAACAAATGTTAATATAGAAATGAATACAAAAGTATCAGGGAAAATGGGTAAAATGGATGATGGGAGGCTTACTAGGATCAATCAAAAGGAATAAGGAAATAAAGATTATAGGGCTCCAAATAATAATAGGCCATCCCATAATAGTTATAGTTAGCAGCCAAAGATGCAAATTTTTCCCTATAATACCCAATGGAAGGATGGGAAGCCTATTCTCTCACAAAGGAAGGAAAAGCCTGATAATAGGACCCTAATCCTTTACAAAGCAATCCTATTAACATGTGTAATGAGGATTATTGGTGTGAAGCTTGTCACTCTCCACACAATCCTAATTATTGTGTTGTTTCTCTGAATGTATATGAAATTATGGAACAAGGAGAGGAGCAGGTTGAGTTCTATGATGAGAGTGTTTGTGTCATGACCTACTCATATCCATGTCTTGAAATAGATTCTGATGATGAAATTGAGAATTATGATGTCTCCGGCTCCCGAAGCAGAGTAGAAGCATATGATAAACAAGTTTTTATTGATGAAGAAGAAGAATAAGAAGTTGATAATATAGGGTGTAATGCTCAGAATAGTAAGGAAACTACAGTATTGAGAAGACCATTTGATGATGAAATAACACAAATTACAGCTAATCTGGTTACCAAAGAAAGAAGTAATTATGATCTAAGAAATAGAACACTTGGTGATGCAGAGAGTAAAACAATTACTTTCCTTTTCAAGGAGACCAAAGCAGATATTAAACATCCATAAGAAAAGGGAAAATCTGTTGAAAATGTAAGCAATTTAAAGGTAAAAAATGTAAACAAATCAAATGGTTCAAACACTGTATATGAGGTAAATGAAAAAACACAAGAAACAAGTTCTCCTCTTCCTAAAATGGACAATAAGAAATAAAATAAAGAGAGCCAACTTTGGCTATTCAGGTTGAGGATGGTAATCTTAGTCTTTTAAAACAAGAATCCTCTGATGTAAAATACTCCCCTATTGATATGGGGAATTTATTGTCACAAATGACTGTTAAAGTTTGATTTTTGGAAATGATGAGAATTGGGGAACATAAGCAGAAGGTACTCTCATTGCTAAATGGCGTTTCTTCAACAATAATTCATAAATCAAAAGGTGTTGAAAAGATAAAAAAATATTCAAGATAGATGAGAAAGAAAGGGAAAAGAATCTGAAGAAATGACTTCAAAGATCCCTTAGATTTATTTGAATATAAATTATGTAAATATTCCCTTAGGAGTTTTGGATCCCTTTTTGTTAACTGTGGTTATTAATAGTAAGATGCTAAAAAATTGCATGATAGCTTATGGAGCATATAACACTGTTATGCTTGCAGAGATAATGAAATCTATGGGATTACAAGTGGATACTCCTCATGGAAGATGTCAGGCCATGGGTTCTAGAGAAATCCCTATCATTGGTACTATTAAGGCTTTGCCTGATAGGTTGGCTGCATGTCTTGATAAAGTTCTGACAATGAATGTCTTGGTTGTTGATATTCCTCCTCACTATGTAATGTTGTCAAGAAAATGGAGTGCGTCAATGGGAGGATGTATGCAATGTGATCTATCTTTTGCCACTTTCGATATTGATGGTAACAATGTTAAGGTTTCCTAGGAAAGTAGGACTCATATGATTGAAGTAAATAAAGATACTGATATGAATTGTTTTGTGGATACTAATATTGGATATTTTCAAGTGCAAGAGAAAGGGGTTGAATGAAGAGCTCAGTCTATGCTATTATTTAATGAAAAAGATAACTTAGTGGACCATTATGATTTGTGGACCATGTACTTTGATGGAGTAAGTTATAAGGAAGGAGCTGGTGTAAGAATCCTATTGATAGCTCCTAGTGGTAAGAACTTCAAGTTTTCTTTTACATTATTGTTTATATGTACAAATAATGTTGCAGAGTATGAAGCTTTGTTAATAGGTTTGAGATTAGCCTCAAAACATGGAATAAAAAGTCTTAGAGTAATTGGAGACTCTGAATTGATAATATCTCAGATTAAGTCCAAATATCTTTCAAAAAATCAGAGAGTCAAGCAGTATAGGAACACTGTCTAGGACGAATTGGAAAAATTTGATGCATTTGGTATTGATTGGATAGATAGAGGTCAGAAAAAAATGGAAGATATACAAACTAACATTGCTTTAAGGCCCAAGGATATTACATTTGCAGGAGTTTCTAAAATAGAAATTCAATCTAGGCCTTCAATACTAGACAATGTTGAAAATTGGCAAGTCTTTGAAGATGATTTAGATATTTTGAGATTTTTGAATTGTGAAGCAGACTTTTTAAGAAAAGAAATGGATTTCAGTGGATGTATTGAAACCTCAGATAATAAAGATACCATTTTTGGTAAAGAGGTGCTTCAATTAAAGTCAAATAGAGTTTACAAGGGGCTAGTTATTCTTGAAAAATCTTTTGATAATAAAGACAAGACTTTTTCTGCAAATAATGTAAGTAAACTTGAAGATTTGGAAGAAATAAACATAGGAACAACTGAAATCCCTAAGAATGTGTATATTGGTAAAATGTTGTCTCCTAAAATAAGTAAGTTATTGGTTGATCTTCTCAGAAAATATAGACATGTTTTTGCATGGTCTTATGATGATTTAAAGGCCTATAGAGAAGATTTGTTTCAACATGAGATTCCTTTAAAGGAGGGAACTAAGCCTTTCAGACAAAAAATGAGACCTATCAATCCCACCCTGGCACCAAAAATGTAAGAAGAATTAAAAAAGATGAGAGATGCTGAGATTATCAAAACCATCAGACATTCTACATGGGTATCAAATTTGGTACCAGTGATAAAGAAAAATGGAGATATCAGACTTTGTGTAGATTTTAGAAATTTGAATGTCAGTTCATTAAAGGATAATTATGTTTTTCCAAATATGGAAGCCATGTTACAAAGAGTTACTGGGTTTGAATTAATGTCTAGGATGGATGCCTTCTCAGGATATAACCAAGTCATGGTTAAGGAATTTGAACAATTTAAGATTGCATTCACCATACCATGGGGTACTTATGTTTATGTGAGAATGCCTTTTGGCTTGATAAGTGCTGGGTCAAATTTTCAGAGGGCCATGGATGTGGCATTTGTAGATTTCATAAATAAATTTTTAGTTGTTTATCAAGATGATTTAATAGCTTATTCAGAGAAATAAGATCAGCACTACGATCATCTTGAGAAGACTTTTGTTAAAGATTTGGAGTACGGGGTCTCTTTCAACCCAAATAAATGTGCTTTTGGAGTCAAAGAGGGAAAACTCCTAGGACATATTGTGTCTAAAGATGGAGTAATAATTGACCCTGAAAGGGTTGCTGCTATTGATAAAATCCCTCAGCTAAAGAATGTCAAGGGCATTCAATCATTCTTTGGACAGGTGAATTTCCTAAGGAGTTTTGTTACAAATTTTGCAGAGATAAGTGTCCCTATTTCAAACATGATGAAGAAAGGAGCTAAGGTGGAATGGAGTGAAGAATCATCTAAGGCCTTCTCAAGTATTAAAAAATCTATCAAAGATGCTCCTATTTTGAGAACACCAGATTATGACAAACCTTTGCAGATTTTCTCCTTTGCTTCATACAATATTGTTGCTGCAGTATTGTTGCAAAATAATTTAGAGGGCTTTGAAAAACCCATTTATTTTTTCAATAAGTCCTTGCAAGAAACATAATTAAAGTATGATATCATGGAAAAACAAGCATATGATCTGGTTAAAGTTGTCAAATATTTTAGATGTTATTTGGTAGGAGTGAATATAACTGCTTATGTACCTAATGATGTTGTGAAAGACATTCTAGTCCAATAGGAAGTTTTAGGAAGAAGGTGTAAATGGATAAACAAAATCCAAGAGTTTAATATTGACATTCAGATCACAAAATTGGTTAGAGGCCTAGGACTTGAAAAATTAATGGCTCATAGAAATTTAGATGAAAATCGGGTAAATGTGTTAGAGGAAGAACATAGGCCTTATATTTGTGATATAGATTACTATGAATGGTATAAGGACATCATTGGATATTTACAAAAAATGATACTGCATCCTGAAATGGATGAAAAAAGAAAGAGAATAGTTAAGTTGCATGCCATTAAATATGCAATAATACAAGGTCAGTTATGGTGGATGAGCAATGAAGGAGTATTGCTCAAATGTGTGGATTATGAAAATCCAAGAACTTGTTGGAACAAATGCATAATGGTGCATGTAGGGGCCATTACATGGCTAAGAATACTGTAGATAAGATAATAGGGTTTGGTTTTTTGTGGCCTACTATCTTCAAGGACGCCCATAGTTATGTCAAGAAATGTGATGCTTGCAAGAGATTTGCAAGTAAGCTCAAGTTTAGTGTGAATTTACCTTTGAGGCTTGTCACAGTTGATGCACCTTTTCCGAAGTGGGGTATGGATTTCATTGAAGAGATTCCTAACAAGTCTAGTGGAGGTAATTCATGGATCTTGGTAGCAACTAATTACTTTTCTAAGTGGGTCAAAGCAATTCCCACTAAAAGGGCCACTAGTAAAGTTGTAACTGATTTTATGCTACAAAATATCCTCACTAGGTTTCATTTTCTTGGAACTATTGTAGTAGATAATGCAATATGTTTCAGATCTGAAGAATTTAATGACTTCTGCTAGCAGTATGGAATCCAAGTTTCTTACTCTTCCCCATATCACCCATAGGGAAATGGTCAAGCTAAATCCAGTAATAAGAGCCTAATAAAGATTCTGAAAAGAGTGTTGGATAAGAACAAAAGGGCCTGTGATTTAAAGTTGAAACAAGCAATGTGGACTGATAGAGTGACAATAAAGAATGAAATTGGTTGTGCACCCTTTGATTTAGTGTAGGGTATACATGTTAGGTTGCCTCAAAATAACCTATTGCAAATGTACAAGTTTATCCAAAAATATGATGATAAACTGGATGATGAGATGAGGATCAGAATGGATGATTCGATACAATTAGATGAATTAAGAAGCAAGCACATGACAAGAATATTAGGTTGCAACTTCAATGTAAGGATTTGTATGATAGAAGGACTAGTGCAAGGAGTTTTGAAGTTAATGATTTGGTCTTGATGTGGAATTCCAGATTGGAGGATAAAGGAAAACACGAAAAGTTTGATCCTATCTGGTTAGGACCATATATCATTGATAGTAAATGGGGTTCTGATTCTTACATTTTAAAGGATTTAACTGGAAATATTCTGGAATTTCTGGTTCATGGACAATTCCTGAAGTTCTTTTTCTCTTGAAGTTCTTTGAATCCATGAACAGTCGGTTATAAATAAGTTTTGTGTACATATTCCTTGTTTTCTGTTTGCTGTTGGTTAGGGTTTTCTTTTCCTGTAGGTGGTCTTCTCAACTCAGAGTTTTGGAATCTTTCTATGCCTGCAAGAGGCATGCATCCCCAGTCGGAGCCACTGTTAGCACTGTCAAATTTTTGTGGTTCCATGGTTCTTGCAAGGCTTATAGACCTATTTCTCCATGTTTTAGGTCTCTGAGCTTAAAACCTTGGTTCATTTCCATGAAAAACCCTAAAACCCTAAGATTCGTGGTCTTTTTATGATTTTGAGTTACCTATTCATATCACTTAAGTGACTTAAGTCATGTGCTTAAAGTCGTTGGTGGGGACATGTCTTTATTTCAGTCAAGGGGGGCTCATTTTAATATTTCCTAGTTCTAAAGCTGCCAAAATATTTTACACTTTACATCTGCCAAGCATGTTTCTTTTAATCCTACGACTGATGCTTTGCCTTGATCGTGAAGATGATATCTTTTTGTTCATCAAGGCATAGTGATGTGATGCCAGGTGTCCCTCTCAAATTAAATGCTGGAGAAATTTCATCTACCGTCAGATCATGTTCATCTTGTGGTAGGTCTTAAGCCTCAAAGATGAAGGAACTCACTTTTTAATGTTCAAGGGTTCACGAATGAGCACCACATGGAAAGTGGCTGGAGCATAAGCAAAGATAAAGACCGATCAAATTTGATTTGATCTAACAATCGATGCTTTCCTCAATGGGGAAGATGAAGGTAGTTAACCATCAAGGCATTGTGCCTAGTCGACACGTGTCCTACCAAGATTGAAGCTAGTCAAACATTAAGTGATCTGACAACATAGGTAAAGACTTGACTTTTTATGTTTATCTCCTAATCTCGTAATGTCACAGTTAAGTCTTAAAAGATCTGGAGATTTAGCGAGGACCATCAATGCAGATCATATTGGGTGGATATCGCTAGATCTCATGAGTTAAGTCTGGTTAAATTTTTATTTGATGATGCATTTTTAGTTTTATGTCTGAATCTCAGAATAGAACATTATCTAAGTCTTTCATTTGGAGATTATGAGATATGCCTTTATCTCTGAATCTCAGAACAAACCTGAGTTAGAAGAAATTTTTCTGAGATCATACGGGGATCATTGATCGAGACCAAGATGTGTGGCTATTGCTAAATCGCTAGATAAGTCAGAGTCAAGCCAAAGGATTTAGCGATAATGAGATACAAGGAAAATATGTGACATGATGCTGACACGTGTCCAAGAGACTCATCAGATCAAGGGTTGTCAATCAATCTCTAGATAAACCATGGATCAAGACAAGCATTTGGTGATTCAGAGATAGCCTTTATCTCTGAATCTCGTGATAAGATGATAGTTTAAGCCAAGAATCTAGCGATTTAGAGATACAAAGGATTGTGTTGCTCGGGTCAAAGGCAGGTTTACTAGGACAAAGTGCAGTCAAGTTAGTTTTCATCCAACGGTTGGTGTGATGCCTTAAAGGGAAGATGCTCGATGGATAGTCATTGAGGCATCACGCTAGCCTACCACGTTGTGGGTCAGATCTTGGTCAGTGCTAAAGACAAAGATAAAGGTAAAGAAGGTTAATCTTGATCAAATGGTGGGTGCTATGCCTCAAAGAAAAGATGATTGAGAGATAATCTCCAAGGCATTACAACATGATGTCACCTGTCCAGATCAGATCTTTAAAGCCCAGGTAACTTAAGGATGATCTACGACCCTATTTTAAAGACATATTAAGTTCAAATCTCAACTGTTGATGCCATATTCCGTGCCAGGTGTAGCCATTGTATAAGGTTTTCAAAAATTCAAATCTTTTTCTTAGGGTTTTCAAGCGGCAAACTGTGTCATCTTGTCACCGAGCATTTAATTGAGGAATTTGATCTTTAGGGCTTGGTTTGAACAACTATTGGGTGTTGTATGAAGCAAAGATTGATGATTATAAATGCATTTATGCATAGATTATCTCTTTAGTGTTTTTGATTGATATGTTAATCATTTTACAACTTCTATTTTATCCTTTTGTGTTCTTCACCATTTATGAAGTGTCTTTTCCAGAATTGTATAATTGAAGATTAGATATGTTCTTAGGGTTCTAAGATTTTCAAGAGAGGATAATTGGATTTCTCCTTAAGGGTAATTAATGAAGAACTAGACATTCAATTCATTATTCCTATGGTAGGGTAGTATTCTTCAGTTTCCTAAGATGGATGGCATCCGAATCAGATTTTTCAACAGACTGAATCAAAGGAATGTTTCAAATTGCTAATGATAGAGGTGCTTGGTTTTTGAAGTGAATTAATATTCTCTGTCATGTACTATTTTAAATGTTTTATCCCTAACCCTATATGATTCGATGCTTGTTGCGGTCCTTGGTCTATAAAAGGACTTCCAAGGTCATTTAGAAGGGCTATAAATTTGGGGGGAAGTAACATAAGACATATAATTTAATTGTTTACTATTTCCTGTGAGTATCGTAGATATATATCTAGAGAGTATCATTATAGAACAAAAAGTTGAAAATCTTTTGCATTTGTTGAAGTGACATATGTTTTGAAACATTTTGGAATTGAAACTGGATTCTTTGTACTTATTACACTATTCCAGTTTCATGTCTCTCCTTGGTGTTTATCTCTTGAGTTTTGAATCTTTTGGTTCACTGCATAGAACTTCTCTATGTATATGTTTTATTCCCTAGTTTTGATCTAGGATCAAATTAAAATGTTCTTTGGATAAGACATAGACTTATTTGGTTTTTCTACATAAGGATCTTATAAGAAGTGTTTGATCTAAATTATTTGTATTTATGGTTTTGAGTCCTTGACAATAGTTAGTTTCTTTGTCCTATATCTGAACTAAAAACATTTCCCAATAGATAAAGCACTAATCAATAATTAGTACCTTCTACATTGATACATATCTGAATAGGTTTGGCTATATTCTTCCCTACTAAAATCATCAAAACCATCTTACTTCCTTTTGAGTTTTGTGGTTTTTTGGTTGTGTATCATGCATGGTAGAGAAGAGTCACTGAATTAGTGGTTACCATTTATTACTTTCTCACCATTTATCTATTGTTAAAATCCAGAGTTGTAAAGAGTTGTGATAGTTGAATATCTATCTGGAGGTGTACCCACCTTGGTTTTGTAGAGCCATAAGTGCAGAGGGCAATCTTGTCCCTATAGTTGATCCAGTTACCTTGAAGAGCTATCATACTTGGAGCTAACCACTCCTAACATCAATCTCAAGGTATATTGGTTGCTTTCAAATCATAACAACTCTAAACACCAACAGGTCTTCTACTCCATGGAGGTGGGTGTTCCTCAGCCATGAATAATTGACAAAGTCTGGGACCCTTGGCACCATGTTGGTTATCTATGGTTGCTGCAAAGTGGCTTAAAAAATAGGAACATTGAGAGACACATGATCATCATGCTCATTGTCCATAATCACTAGAATAGCCTTCACTTTTACCCATATCTTTTGCATGAGTTCAACTCCAATGTCGTTGAAATTATTTTTTAGAGCAGTTCTCAAGCTCCCAATTCGATAAAATTCCAAGGCATCTTTGATATAATTGTACAGAGCTACGAAGGCACATCCCTTAAGCAGAAAATGACACATAAATACCTTTCCTATGTGAGCTTGTCCACACTAGTGAGGTACTTTCATTTGCTAGTGAGGCACTTTTATTTTCCAGTGAGGCACTTTTATTTGTTAGTGAGGCATATTCATTTATTAGTGAGATATATTAGTCATTGAGGCTTTGTAAATACTGAATCTTTTGATTGAGCTAGTGAGGTATTTTATGATTATTTTTTCATCCCTATGAGGGTTTTCCACTCATGAAAAATACCATGTTATGATTCTTCTATGAGATTTTTGATTTTCATGTTTTCATATAGTTTCATTTATTTTCTTCCTAATATTTGATGATGTCTGCAGATATCCACATTTGAAATAAACTGAACACTTAGTGAGTTTCTTAGAAAAGTGTTGATTCAAAATTGAATGTTAGAACAATAATTCACCCCCGTCTTAGTGTTCTCCATACTCCAACAAGTGGTATAAGAGCCATACCATTGAAAAAAAAGGATAACCAACTTAGGGGATTCCTGGTGGAGTACTTGTCATGGCAAATAAGGAAGGTATTTCTACTTCCAAAGAACCATTGTTTGATGGTACTGGCTATGCCTTTTGGAAATTTAGAATGAAACATCATATAACCTCTCTAGGTTATGAAGTTTGGTCTGCAGTTAAAAATGCATACACTGCCACTACACCATCTACTCTAGATGAAAAAAGGCTTATGAATGTGATGATAGAGATACTAGATCTATTTGTTGTGGTTTGACAAATGATGTGCTTGTTAAAATCTTGGATTGCAAAAATGCAAAATCTATGTTGGATAAAATATTTAGCATTTATGAGGGTGATGAAAAAGAAAAAAGAGGCTAAATTACAAACCTTTAGAGCTAGGTTTGAAATTTTAAAAATAACAGAAGAAGAAAAGAAAGCTGATTAATTTTTAAGATTCCAAGAGATTATAAACTCAATTCTTAATCTTGGTGAAGAATTAAAAGAAAAAAATTATTGTTAAAAAGGTGTTAAGGTCACTGACACCTAAATATGAATCTAAAATATCTTCTATAGAAGAAATATGTATAAACAAAATTACTTTGAATGCATTTCACGATATCTTTACAACCTATGAAATGAGAATCTGTAGTGATAATCCTACTACCAAAGAAACTGCTTTTAAATGTGTGAAAAATGATATAAAATTTGATTCAGATAAATTGAATGACAATGAATATGTACTTGTATGAAAAATAAGGAGAGGGTTAGAAAAATATAAAGGTAAACTACTCTTTAAATATAAATGAGTTTGACTCAGAAAACTAAACAGTTGAATCCTTATAGCAATATCACAATTTGACTTGGTGTGGAAAATATATCCTACTTATCTACCCTTTAAATATTTTATTTTTGGAAAAGATTGGGCATTATGCTACTCAATGTCCTAATAAATTCCTTGATAGTGACGAGGAAGACAATAGAAAAAAAGGAAAGAAAAGAAAACACAATATTAAAAAGAAAAAATGTTTTCAAAAAGAAGAAAAGAATTGCTCAGAAGAGTCTTTTGAAGAAGGAGAATAAACTATATTTATGGCTATTGAAATTCTTAGTCATACCATTAAATATGACAATGAAATTGATGTTGATCTTGAGGGTGAACTAAAATTTTCCCTTAGTAAAATTAAAAACTCAAAAAGGAAGCTATAGTGCATAAAAATTAAACTAAAAAAGATAGAGATAGTCTAATTCACCAAATTAATGAGTTAGAGAAATAAATCTCAAGTCTAGAACTTCAACTTGAGGAAAATAAGAAATTTTTTGAAGATACTCAAGAAAAATTAAAGAATCTGGAATGTTGTGCATTAGAAGCATAAATTCTATCTTTAAAGAAAAAGCTTGTCATATGCGACAACAGTGACAAGTTGTCAGATATCCAGAAAGACCACAAAGACAAGTATAGTCTAGGGTTAAAAAAAGGACAATACTCAAGTTCTAGTAAACATGTTCATGTTGCAAAGGACAGTCATTCAAAATCAAGGTAATTCTTTTCAGTGTAATATGCATTTCTTTGGCTCGTGATTTTATTGTAATCAACATGAGCACAAGGAAAGTTAATGCAGGATTATGTTTAAAAGAGGGCCTAATTTTATAAATGGAAGTCTCTTTAATTCCTTGAACAAATTGAAGTTCTACAACTATGGGAATTTCGGGCATATAGAAATTTTTACAGACTTACCTTTGCAATACAACAAATAAGACTAAAAAAATATGTTCTAGTAATAACAAAATAAAGTAAGTCTGGAAACCAAAGCAATTTGATATAATGGCTGAAGCAATGACTGTCTAAACAACCCTACATGCTCAAAATCAAGATCTATGGATTGTAGATAGTAGGTGCTTGTTAGACCTAAGATTGGATTACGGAGAGGGGGGGGGGGGTTAATCGATAATCTACCAAATAAACCAACTTTACAATAACTTAAAATTTAATCACCATTCACAAGATTAACCTTAATAGAAGAAAATGAAAATCATAAACATCCAAGATCTTCTGCAAATTTGACACACAGATTAATCTCGTAGAAACCCAAATAGGGAAAAATCCATGGTGGGGATTAGTACCCACTAAAATGATGTACTCTTATGAAGTATGCCGTGTGAGGAGCTTAACCTTGTTAGGAGTTTACAATAGCACTACTAGGTGCTACCTAGTTAAGGAATTTACCTTAGGCGTGTTAGAACCTTTACCATGTTAAGAGTAGCCTTGTTAGAGGACTTAAAACACAAGATAATGTGTCACCTTGTTAAAGGATTTACAATAAAGATCTTTTAGGATCTACCCTGTTAGGGGATTGCACATGTTGTAACTAGTAGGAAATAACACCAAAAATGATCTGCAAAATAGCACTACCTCTACTTTATGAGATCTAATGAAGAAAATAATCTCTTCTGAGCATGCTTAACTCTTTCCTGGCTTGATTTCAATATGCACCTTACACTGCACTTGCTCAACATACGATTAACACATTTTTCATTTAACTTCAACCATTATATACTAAACTATTAAGTATACCGCCTTAATCAAACCCTAAAATGAAGTTACAAAGCATTCTACTCAAATCCAACACATCAAACCACAAAATTAAATGTATAAAACCTATTTGAAAGACCGTTTCGACTTCCACAATGATTTACATATAAAATTGATTCAAAGAGTCAAACACATTTTGACCATACACAAACTTCCTATAGAATCTTGTCCACAAGGTAAAATCAAACAATGTGATGCCAGATCATCACCTCCAATCATTAATACACATCACCAAATCATGACTCATTCATCGTTAATCACCACTGCATCAATACCAATCATCGATATAAGATCTACCATCGGTAGCTCAAGAACACAAACACTTAACCTATTGAATAAAAATGTCTCTGCTCACCAATCACTTATCCTTCCCACCAGTCACTCAAAGTAGTTGCGATTACAATTGTAGCATCTGAACACTATTAACTACCATATCCCATGATTGTGCCACAAGATACATCATAGATTTGACAAGACATTAAAATCATCTATCACCTATCATTAATTGTTCTATTAGTTGTACTCTTATACACCATTCCATTAAAACTCTCACATAAACTTACTTTAGCAGTATGAGTGATGCATTTGACATCCATAAATATACCTAAGTCACCCCTAAATATAGAAACCACTAAAAGTCACTGAAACTCATCATTCATCACAAATATGTTTGAAAACATACTAAGAACACAAATTTAGTAGTTGACATCAATGACAATATAATATCTAATCATCCAGTAATCAAATCTCTATGTCATCACCAAAACACACTTACCATCATTGCATTAGATATGCCAACAATATCCCCCTTTGGCATTGATGGAAACACTCTCTTCCAACACTCTCTTCACTAGTAGATTACATAAACATCTTCAAAATAAAACATTAAGGAGAATTTTTTTTCCACTTTTGTCTTTCCCTTGTTCTGCAATTACTCCCCCTTACAATGAACTTCACTCTTTTTCCAACACACATACATCTTCATATCTTCAAAACTTCTCCCTAAATCATCTCCATACATCTTGTCCCCTTTTGACAATAATTCCAAAGGTGACAAATAATCCCAATACATTCTCTGCAGTACCTTACTAACCCAACCACATCACTTCATAGACTACTCCCTCTAAGGAGTATCCTCACAACATCAATCCACACATAAAAATATTCAATAAATACAATGGGAGTGATGCAACTACATCTTCTTTTAATTAAGAGAAGATAGGGGAATGACCCCTAACCTACCTCTTAGATAATCAAAAGTATACTTAGGCAATGGTTTGGTAAAAATGTCAGTAACCTGCTCCTTAGTTGGCACATAGTCTGATCTTACTTCCTTTTCCTGTACATGTTCTCTAAGAAAATGATATTTGATAGATATATGCTTAGCCTTAGAGTGCATCACCAAATTCTTTAAAATGTTAATAGCACTTGTATTGTTACAATAGATAACCACCGATTTAGCTACCTTCTCTTGTATTCCTTCTAGAATTTTCTTAATCCATACTATATAAGTACAATTAATTGGAAAAATAATATACTCAACTTTAGTTGTTGATTGAGATATACAATTCTTCTTCTTGCTTGTCTAGGATACAAGCCTATCTCCAAGAAAGAATGTACCTCCACTTGTTCTCTTTTGATCATCAACATTACCTGCCCAATCAACATCAATAAACAAATTTAAAGAAAAATCACCTTTATGTCCATACTAGAGAGCATAATCTTTAATCCCCTTAAGATATTTGAAGATTGTCTTCACTGCAACCATATGAGATTCCTTAGGATTAGAAGAAAATATAGCTACTAATCCAATTGTCCGTGCTATATCCGGTTTATTATGTACAACTAGATATTGTAGCTTACAGATCATGGACCTGTAAAGTGTCTCATCCACTTCTTTAGAATCATCTTCCTTTGACATTTTTCAACCGGTTACCGTACCAACCGATATTGAGTCTTCTAGTCCAAAAGTATTTAGTATTTCTCTTACATATTTGGATTGACTTATGTAGATACCATCTTTCATCTGTTGAACTTTCAATCCAATGAATAATTTGATCTCACCAATCCTAGACATCTCAAATTATTTCCTCATCTCATCTACAAATGATCTGTTCATCTCTTCATTTCCACAAAAATGATATCATTTACAAATATCTCTGTAATTAGCAACCTGTCATCTTTCTCAGTCTTCAAATACACATTGTTGTTGTCACTTGTTCTCACAAAACCAATTTGAATCAGATAGGAGTGAAACCTCTCATACCATGCTCTAGGTGCTTGTTTCAATCCATAAAATTCTTTCTCTAATCTACACACCATGTTCTTACCTTCAGAATTAGAAAATCCTTCAGGTTGTTTAATGTATACCTCTTCTTCCAAAATACCATTAAGAAAAGCTGACTTAACATCCTTTTATATACCTTGAATCCTTTGTAAGCAGCATAAGCAAGAACTATTCTCACACCTTAAAGTCTAGCCATAGGTGCAATTATTTCACCATAGTCTAGTCCTTCCTCTTATGCATATCCTTTGTACACAAATCTTTCCTTGTTCCTTACCACTTCACCATTCTCATCCATCTTATTTCTGATAATCCACTTCGTACCAATCACATTCTTGTCCACCTGTTTGGGAACTAATGTCCAGGTTTTGTTCCTCTCAAATTTTTCTAATTATTTTTCCATGGCTTTCACCCAATCTTCATCTTTCAATGCTTATTTCATTTTTTTGGGCTCAAATTCAGATAACAAACATGTGCCTTTTCTTTCCTTTCTTCTAGTTAACACACCTACATTTCGTCACCAATAATTTGATCAGGTGAGTGATTCAACTTTACATACTTAGGCAATATCAATTCAGTTCTATAGGATTTTCTTCAACTATTTGTATCTATTCTTTTTTATTTACCTGTCTTTCCACAGGTTCTTCTGTAGTGTCCTGATCCAATGATTGTACATAAACAACCCCATGATAGTCTTCAGGTTCCTTCTTGCTGGATTCATCTTTTTTCTCAAAAAATTAATCTATTCTAACACTAGCACTTTTCACTATCTTGTTTGTTCTTTTGTTCAGGCACTTGTAGGCTTTTTTCTTAGAAGAATATCCTAATAATATCCCCTCATCACTTCTTGGAATGAACTTTCTAGAATTTTCATCTCTTTTAATGTAACATCTACTCCCAAAGATTTTGAAATAATTAACACATGGTGTTCTACCATACCACAACTCATAGGGAGTTTTGTTTGTACCTTTATTTAGCTGAACTCTGATCAAAGTGTAAACTACAATGCTCATCGCTTCTCTCCAATATGTCTGAGCAACACCTTTCTAAATCATTAATGTCCTAGTACAATCAATTATAGATTTGTTTATTCTTTCAACAATACCATTTTACTGAGGTGTTCTAGGTGCAGATATCTGTCTTTAAATTCCTTGATCTTCACAATAATTAGTAAAATCATGTGAAGTAAACTAACCTCCTCTATCAGATCGAAGACATTTTAGAGTCTTACCAGTCTCCTTCTTCACTCTGAATTTATAGATCTTAAACATGTGAAAAGCTTCAGATTGACCTTTAAAAAAACAACCCACATCATTCTAGAAAAATCATCAACAAATAACATGAAGTATCTATAACCATAGTAACTCCTAGTTCTCATTGGACCACATAGATCGGTATGAACCAGATCTAAGATATTTTTTAGAAGAATAATTTTTCTGATAAAACTAGAATTAGTTAAGTTCCCAAGCTGACATTCTTTGCACATTACATTGTCTACTTTCACTAGGTTGGGCAAACATCTCACTAACTTTATTTTACTAAATTTGATCAAGTTATCAAAATTTACATGACAAAGCCTCTTATGCCACAACCAACGATATTCAACCTTAGTAATCAGAAAACTCTTAGTAGTAGAATTCAGATTGAAAAAGTTACCTCTAGTTTGTTTACTGGTACCAATCATTTCTCTTGATTTACCATTAATTCTACATATACCTCCATTGAACTCCAATCTGAAACCTTTGTTATTTAAATGAGTAACACTTAACAAATTGTATCTTAAATCATCAACCTAGTAACATCATTACAAATATTTTTTATCATTCAAAGCAATGGATCCTTTACCTTTCACTAAACATGGAGCATCATTTGTAGACCTTACCGAGCCTCCATCACATTCCTCCAACTTGATGAACTTGATTTTATCACCGATCATGTGATGAGTGCACCCATTGCCAATAATACAATTACTAATGTGATTCATGTTAGAAACCAAATTGTTCTCACCTTCTTCTGAGGGATCTTCCTTAATTGCATTAAACACAATTTCTTCTTCATCTCTTCCATCATATTCCTCATCGGTCACACCTTCCTCAGCTAGGTAGAAGGCTTTCTTGTTCTTATCCTTGAATCTTCTTGGCTTTTCCTTCCTATCATTGTCAGGGCATATAGAGGCAATATGTACAATTTTTTTACATGAAAATCACTTCAAAGGAAACTTACCCTTGTATTTACCTTTTCCTCTAGGAAACCTTCTAGCAATTAAGGCTTCCAGTTCCTCCCGATCTCTTTCTTCAGATAAGATAGATTCATAGTCATTAGAGTGACACACTGAAGAACTGTTAGACATCTCCTTTCCTTTCCTAGATGGTGAAAGAGTCAATGATGACTTGAAAGAAGCTTCAACTTTAGACATGCTATTATCATAATTACTTAACTCAAATGCATTTATTTTCCCTATTAATGCATCTAGAGTAACAGTAAAAGTTATTAAAGATATGAGCTCTTGAATAGATGAAACCCTAATAGCATACTGAGTTACTAAAGTTCTTAACATTTTTTTTACCACATCCTCCTCAAGAAGATTACCACCAACACCTTGGATAACAACAACTTATTTGATTATCTAACTGCATAGCTCAATGTTCTCATTGTCTTGCATTCTCATGTCATCATGCTTTCATCTTAAGCTATCAACCTTTGCCTTCTGCACATGTGGATCTCCACCATAGACAATTTTCAACTACTCCCACATTTCATAAGTAGTATCTAAGTTTTTAATATCAACATACGCTGCATATGAAAGAGTACTTTCAATAGATTCTATAGTAGCAATATGTTCATGCTTAACCTTCAACTGATCCAAACTTAGGATTCCTGGGGGGACAATATACCTATTCTCCACATGATTGCAATACTCATCACCCAAGCCCTTAAGATAGAGATTCATCTGAATGCACCATATTGAGTAGTTCTCTCTTGTGAATTTAGGACCCTCCTTTCGCATCATCTTGGATCTTTAACTCAAGTTATTAAGATTCACCACAATAGAGGACCAGTGCTCTGATACCAATTGTTAGACTTGAGATCAGATTATTGAGAGGGGGGGGGGGGGAANCACAATAGAGGACCAGTGCTCTGATACCAATTGTTAGACTTGAGATCAGATTATTGAGAGGGGGGGGGGGTGAATTGGTAATCTACTAAATAAACCAACTTTACAATCACTTAAACTTTAATCACCATTCACAAGATTAACCTTAATAGTAGAAAATGAAAATCATAAACATCCGAGATCATCAAAAAATCTGACACACAGATTTATCTCATGAAATCCCAAATAGGAAAAAAAACCATGGTGGGGATTAGTACCCACTAAAATGATGTACTCTTCTGAAGTACGCCCTGTGAGGAGCTTAACACTGTTAGGAGTTTACAACAACACTGTTAAGTGCTACCTAGTTAAGGGATTTACCGTAGGCCTATTAGAACATTTCCCCGATTAAGAGTAGCCTTGTTAGAGGACTTAAAACACAAGCTAATGTGTCACCTTGTTAGAGGATTTACAATAAAGATCTCTTAGGATCTACCCTGTTAGGGGATTTCACCTACTGTAACTATTAGGGACCAACAATAATAATGATCTGCAAAATATAACTACCTCTTCTTGATCAGATCCACTAAAGCACAAAATCTCTACCTAGAATACTTAACTCTTCCCTGGTTTGGTTGTAACATGCACCTTCACTGCACTTGCTCAACACAAGTACAACACATTTTGCATTCAACTTCAACCATTATATACTGAACTATTAAGTCCATCGCCTTAATCAAACCCTAAAATGAAGTTACAAAGCATTCTACTCAAATCTAACGTGCCAAACAACAAAATTCAATGTACAAAACACATTTCGAAGACCGCGTCAACCTACACAATAATTTACATATGAAATTGAGCCAAAGAGTCAAACACATTTTGACCATACACAAACTTCCTCTAGAATATTTTCCACAAGATAAAATCCAATAATGTGATGCTAGATTAATACCTCCAATCATTAATACACATCACTAGATCATGACTCATTCATCGTTAATCACCATCGCATCGATACTAATCACCAATATAAGATCTACCATTGGTAGCTCAAGAACACAAATACTTAACCTGTAGAATAAAATTGTCTCTACTCACCGATCACTTATCCTTCCAACTAATCACTCAAAGTAGTCTTGATTGCAGCTGTATCATCTCAACACAATTAACCACCATATCCTATGACCGTGCCACAAGATACATCAAATATTTGACAAGACATTCAAATCATATGTCACCTGTCATTGATTTTTCTAGCAGTTGTATGCTTATACACCATTCGATTATAACTCTCACATAAAATTACTTCAGTAGTAGCGGTCATGCATTTTACATCCAGAGACATACCTAAGTCTCCCCTAAAGATAACAACCATTGAAAGTCACTAAAACTCATCATTCATCACAAATATGCTTCACAACATACTAAGAACAAAAATTCAATAGTTGACATCAATGACAATATAATATCTGGTCATCCTATAATCAAATCACTATGTCATCACCAAAACACACTTACCATCATTGCATTAGATATGCCAATAGTGCTCTCATCACATGTGTGAAAATAAGAGAAATTTTTTTAAATATAAGGATTACATTGGTGGTTCAGTCAGATTTGGGAATTACATCCATATTCTAATACAAGGAAAAGGAACTATACTTTTGGATGATAATACTCCTCTGTATGATGTCTAGTATGTAGAAGGTCTAACTCACAATCTTCTTAGTGTAATTTAGATCTATGAAAATGGTTTCAAAGTCACTTTTACAACTCAAAGTTGTGAAATTATTTATAAATCTAGAAAAAAACTATTGCAAAAGGTACAAGGACTAAAAAAATGTGTACAACTTGAAAAGTATCTTAAACAATGAAAAAATTGACATGGGGCAAGTTGTGGAGAATGTAGGACCAAAAGAGGAACATGAGATAAACAGTGACTTGAAAGAATATATTGACTTTGAGGGTGAGTTGATTTGTGCTCTTAAGGAGATGAAAAGACTAAGAAATAAAGTTTACAAATTATAAACTTAAACTATTAAAGAAAGTGAAGGATTGATTAGTCAAATTAAAAAAATCAATTGAGTCAATTATTGAATTAAGAAGGCAAGTTAAGGAGAAGAAGAAAATTGAAGAATTTATTTAGAAAGAATTAGCATCCAGGGGGTAACCGCACATAATAAACCCACCAAAATAACCCTGGACACAATAACCCCGCCATAATAACCCAAGGAAACGATAACCCAAGGTCACAATAACCCAGGGACAAAATAACCCATGGTCAAAATAACCCATGGCCATTTTAGATTAAGTTAATATGATAAAAAAGGGATTGTGAGGCACCATAGAGGATATTTAGGTCTTTTTTAGACCATATATCCATTATATAACCCTAAAATATCCTTAAAACATCTTTAATATGCTTAAAGATGAGGAAAGTTCAAGAAGAAGGTCTACAAACACGTTACAATGTCGATGAAGTATTTTCATTTGAGATCAAAGACTTGTTGCATTAGCTTTTGTGCCTCAGATAATATTGTAATCAATGCATTTGAAACACTTCTACAATCTCCTTATTATATAGAAAATGAGGAGACTTTGCAACCCATAATTGATTATTTTGAAGACAAATGGACTGGAACACTAACTAGAAGAGGCAAAAGACGGTCACCCAAGTTTCCAATCACAATGTACGACCACAATATTTTGACCTAAATAAATGAATTTTTTTGAATCCTTCTGGGGAATGATACATAAGACACCAAAGATTAATGAAAATATCTTTTCTTTATTTTTAATTAAAAATTATTTTTTAAATTATTTTTTAATTAACTATAAAATATATTTTTGAAACCTTTGGTGTACGACCACCATAATTTGATGAAAAATTCACAGTTTTTCAAATTTTTTAGTCTTCAAGGAAATTCTATGTATATTGATGTCATATAATCTATTTTCCAAAAAGCATAAAAATAAAAAAAGTTATTAAATTTTTAGTGAACGCCACTATTTTAAGTTTATGTACCACTTTTGATTAATAAATATAGTAAAAATAGTAAAAATGATCATATAACTATGAAATTTATATTTTTGAAATCTAGATAGCAAGAGCTCTAATGGGTTTTCATTTCGTCGAAAAATTTGATTAGGAAGACCCTTAAAAAATTATGACAAGACATAAATTTGGTATTCCAATGTCTTAGCCATTATTTTGGAGGTCCACGCATAAGATTGGTCCCACCAAGCCTATCCCGAACTAAAATCCAATGCAAAGGGTGGCTTTTAAATTCAAATTTTAAAAAATGGGCACACATTTTAAAATGTGTACTCGTTTCTTAAATATAATAAATTGGCATGTAAAATTGAGTTTCTAAGCATAGTTAAAAAACATAAAATAATAATAATAATAGTTAAAAAAATTAAAATTAAAATTAAAATACAAGGTGAATAAGTTGTTAATAACTTATTGCATACAAGGTTTATAATTATCAAGTGATAAGGTGTTAATGATAAGTTATAATGTTGCAAGGATAAGTGATAACGTTGCGAGGTGATCTTGGTATGTTCAAGTGGCTAGTAAGATGATAATATTGATCCATTGACCTTGGGTAGTAAATCATTATTGACACCATTTTGACCATGGGCATAAAATCATATAAAAATTTATATTCTTTCAAAGGCATATGAGGTATCGACATCATGTGTTTATTACTCATTTCAAAAGGAAATCATTTTGTTTTGAAGGCATAAACATTTTTAAGGGAGTGATATTATTTCGAGGGCATACAATTTCAAAGGCATGTTTGTTTAATCTCGATCTTCAAACTCTAGCCAATATGCTAGGGCACAAATTTTGCATTGGAAAAGGCCATTACCATTTATTCATCGAGGGTTGTGGTGGTTGCAAGAAGGACATGTGTAGAGTATGGTTTGTTTTCAATGACAATTTTGGTATTTGTTTCTAACCCTGATCTTTTGGTTGTCTTAATTGGGTTACACAAATAGATTTGGAAGATAATAATTTTAGGCACTTAAAAATCATTGAGATTTTGATGGGATAATTTAGCAGTTATGAAATCTTGGTCGAACGCTCTATTTTTCTAGTTATTACTATATTTTTAGAAATCCATTGGAAATATAGATTTTCTATGCAAGATTTGGAAATGTTTTTTTGTATTATTTAAGGTGATATAGTCTCTGTCAAGTGAGCTTGAGTTTTGAATGATATTTTGGAAGGGGTTTTATTGAACAATCTTTAATCTATGAGACATTAGGTTTATATTGCATAGAACAATTTCTTGATTCTATGAAATACAATGTATATATTACATACATCATTTTATGAAGCACTTCATAGCACTATACACATTTTTCTTATACATGTATTCTTGAATCTCAAGTAAAATGAGATACTCAAGAAATTCTATATACTGAAATAAAGATAATACTATGTACATTTTTTCATAACTATTATGTGATTTTGTTTCTAGTGAGGCACTTTTATTTTCTAATGAGGCATATTCATTTATTAGTGAGATATATTAGCCAACGAGGTATTTTATGAGTGGTTTTCATCTCTATGAGGGTTTTACACTCATGAAAAATACCATGTTATGATTCTTCTATGAGCATTTTGAGTTTCATGTTGTCATATAATTTCATTTATATACTTCATAATATTTGACAATGTCTATGGATATCCACTTTTGAAATAAACTGAACACTCAGTTAGTTTCTTAGAAAAAGTGTTGATTTGAAATTGAATGTTAGAACATTGATTCACCCCTCCTATCATTGTTCTCTGTACTCCAACAGATTCAATGTCTGGTACCTACATATTTACTTGAATGACAATAACCACACATGCATATACATATACAATATGTTAGATAACACAATCAACAAAGAGAGACTCAAAACACTATACGGGCCTCATAAATTAGTAATACAACATCCTCCATTTTTGTACAAACCCATCATGGAAAGGATAAAATCATATAATATAAATTATATCAATATCTAAACCACAAAATCACTTGAATCATGGGTTATTCCATATCAATATATTGTGAGCTTAAACATAATCATCATATAATAAAAATCATAAATTAATTCATGATTTTAGTAATATAAATATATCCACCACATACATAAATTATCAAAAGACATTGTTACGCCCTGCATCCCCGTCCCTACATTTTGTGTGCAAAATGTTGGGTCCCCCCTTTTTGCTTTTGCTTGCGTTTTTTCCTTGTCTTTCTTTCCCTTTTTGTTTTCTTTCTCCGGGGTTTTCTTCCCCGGCGTGCTGTTTTGTTGTTTATTTTCTGTCTCCAGGACTCCGGTCCTGGAGGTTGCCTTTTGTTGGGAACCGGATTTCGGACTCTGGGATTCTTCGTTGTGATGTTCTTAGGGATATCATCACGAGGAATCCCTGGGCCCAGAGTCCGGAGGTTTTGCCTGTCCGAAGAACGCTGGAAGGAGGAACATCGCCTTTTTACCGCGGGTATAAATAGAAATTATCTGTCACTTTCACACTTACCGCGATTAAAACCTTCGAGCACTTAGAGAGAATTAAAGAGCGATTCTAAAGCAATTAACAAAGCATTTGCAAAGAATTTGTGGTAATCAAAGCTTAACATCTTCTGCGTTCTCAGGAAATTGCGAGTGCTTCGTGGTGGTGATTCTGACAGTTCGACAACTCAAGATCCCGTGGTAATCTTCCCTTTCTTCTGCCTTCTGCGTTTTCAGGTTGGTATTTCTGCTTTCCCTCCTCTCTGGCTTTCTCTGTTTTTGTTTGGTTTCTGTTTGTTTCGCTTTGTTTTGCTTCCCTATTTTGTCTGGTATTTTGTCTTCTGGTTTCACCACTCGTTGGTGGGTCAGCTCTGCCAGAGGGTTGTCCGCCCTCTGCGCAGAAGTTGTTCTTGTAAATGGTGTATATTGTGTATATAAGCTGTATATTTGTTCCCGCTTTGTCTGGTTTTCCCGCGAACGTCGTCCCCGCGTAGTATATTCATGTATATATGTTTATAGTTGTAAAGTGCCCTCTGTATCTCCTTCTGTTCTCTGTATATATCCCTTGGCTTCATGTATATCCTTCCGGGTGGCTCAACGAGCTGGTCGAGTCGCCTTTGCTTCTGGTTTTCCGCCTCCAAGTTCGCTTCGAGGCAGAAAACCACCTGTTTAAAACTTGGCTCTCGGCTGGTTTCAAACAGGCGGTTTTCTCTCTCTTCCATGAAGTCTGTTAGGGCCTCATTTACGTCCCATGCATGCAATCAATTACAGCCAAGTGGCTTTCCCTTTTCACGCGTTCGGACAGTTGGCTCTGCCCTCATCGCCATCACATCCATTTAACGCCAACGCACATGGCATCCACGTGGGCTTGACAACTTGCCTCTTCATACATCTTTACTAGTGGTCATTTCTCTGGGCTTCGGGCCTCTCGCCACCATCCATCCTATGTCTTCGCCAAAGCGTGATAAAATTCCCTAGACCCAGATATGTTGATACTTTAAGTTTATGCTGTGTTTTTCTTTTTGGTTATCTTTGCATGATACTAACTTTTCAGGAAAAGCAAACGTCGCAGTGGTAAGATCTCTGGACCCCGGAGTAACTATTTTATTTTGATAAAAAATATTTTGACGGTCGCTTTGCCTTGCAGGTTCCTAGACTTCATCTTCCAAAAATGTCTGAAGCGTCCGCATCATCTCCTCCCGGAAGTTTGGAACTACCAACAGCGACGGAAACCAGGGCAGCTATGAAATCTAAGATGGAGAGGGCCCTGGAGAAACTGCCCCTCACCATGAAGTTCATGCAGAATAACGTCATTACGGGCTCAAAGATTGAGTCCAAGGTTAAACTCATAACCGACACCAGCGTCAGAACGTGGGCAGAGATGCAAGCCTTGGTAAAAGTAATGCACATCCAGCGACAAGCTGGGGATCAATTAGCGATCAACATCGGAGGTTTCAGAATCCTCCGGGCAGCTTGCTTCCCATGCTCCATGCAGTCTCCGGAGCTTATCCTAACGCTAGCGGCCAACTATAATTCCTCTGTCTGGGCCGTTATGCTTGTAGCCACAGAACCTACGGGATACCCCACTCCACTGGTGTCCCTCGACCCAGACACATTCTGAGCGGGATTGGGAATCCCACAATTCGACAGAGCCACCGTGGTTACAAGGGCTGATGCCTTGGACCAGTTTACTCATCTGGAGGATGCTGCCCAGGTGTACATGAATACCCACTGGCTCAAGGCCCCGAGGAGGGATCCAAAGAGATTGAAGATAGAAATCCCCTACTCTGAATTCAAGGAGAGCATCTAGATGGGGATAATAGCATTAGCCCGGGTATTTGGGCAACCCTCTGCCCAGGAGTTTGCAAAATGGATGTATTATTTTCTCCTCGGCATCTCCACCAAGGGAGAATTCTTTGACTGGGCCGCAATAATCTCCAATCACGTCGAGTCCCAGTTCCTCCAGGTGGACAGGAAAAAGAAGTTCTATATGTCTTCTTACATTTTCTGGGCCCTAGCATAGTAGAGGCCCCACTCCAATGGCCTACTTACAGATGGTGTTCTCAGGATGGGCCTAGAACAAAGAGCACCGTGGGACCATTTCCCACAAATTCAATGGGAGGCCAGCTTCCCCAGTTTCTGCCAGATAAACGACGCGTTTGTTTAATACCATTTGCTCACACCCACCTGGGATGCGGGATACCGCCTGTCCACTGAGGCGATGAAGTTAGTCAGTAGTTATGGGACCTACTACATTCAATTCCAGCAGCATATATACATTAGGATCGCCAGCTTCTCCGGGAAACCCTACTTGTTGCCCAGACATTGCGGGGACAAGATCGTGCTGCTGGAATATTGCCGGCAAATGATGGAGTTGCACACCTTTTTTGCCCTCAAGAAGGTCCCCAACGTCTCGTTCCCAATCACCTGTGGGAACTACACCTGCAGTCTGACCGCCGCAAAGGAGGCAGACAATGAGCTGAAAAGTTATAACTTGCAGGAATTTTATCTGGCGTGGAAGAACTTTGATTCGCATGGGAAAATAGCAACGACAATGCCCCGGGCTTCAGAGCCCCATCAAATACACATGGAAGATTTCTGGGCAGATTTCCAAGACGACGTGGAGGTGCGAAGCCGGCACTATATCAGAATGACTGCTGGAATGATGCAGGAACTGAAGCTCCAGAGATTCCCTCTAGGCTTCTCTGACGCCGCCCCCACCATAGATCCCCAGTACAAAGAAAAGGGGATCGATAAAATGGCACTGCCGGCAATGGATTGGGCCGCCCAAGAGGGGCCCACAATTGAGGACTTCACTCGAGAGGTGGTCGAGTGAAGTCATGCCTATTTTAACAAGGTATGCCCTGGGAGTATGCGTCAAGCCCCCTGTCCAGCACCAAAATTAGTGCCACAGCCGGTACCAAGATTGACCCCGGGGGCTGGGACTTCTTCGTAGGGCGTAGACAAGGGAAAAGGGATAGCTACAACCCCTTCTCCACAAGAAGTCCCCATACAAGAATAGATCAAGAAATCTATGGCAGCCTCCCAACAAATGAGGGAGCAGTTAATGACGAGGCTTGCCACTCCCCCGCTCATGGCCAGACCAATTCGTCCTCCTTCCTCCCCGTCGCTGGCAGCCCTAATGGTCAAGGCAACGGGGGCGGATCCCATGGAGGCGGTAGCAATAGCCGATGCGGGGCCACCTTTGGTCACCCGGAGGAAGAGGAAGATCATCAAACAAGCTAAGGCAGAGCCAGTACCAATGCCAAGGGCATCCCTCCCCCGATAAGTAGAGATCCTTTCTTCCAGTTCCCTGGAACCAGAGAAAGAAGCTGAGTCGGAAGAGGTCCCAGCCAGTCCTCCTCCAGAAGAGGAGTTTGATGTATTTGCAACCGATGAATTCAGGAATTTGCAGGGGGACGATACACAAGTAGGGACAGAAGTTCCGGAGAAAGAACCAGAGGCTGCGGACCAAGAGGACTTGGAACAAGAACTTGCACAAGAACAGGAGCAGCAGGTAGAAGAGGAGCCAGAGCCGGAGATTATCTCCGGGGCTCAAGAGATGCAAGGTCCGGGAGTGGACCAACTAAAACTAGGTGAACAAATGACATCCGCTGGGGGAACCAAACATTTGGGAATAACAGTAAACCCAGCCACCACGTTTCCAAGGCCACTCCTGGGGGCAACCTTTGGGCAGGTTATCACCACGGCCCAAACTCTGAATCTTGGCCTGATACCTCCCCTACTGCCGACAGAGGAAGAAGCCCTGGCAGAAGAAGAGGAGGAGCAGCTTGAAGAGGAAATCCTCGAAATAGCCTACCAAGGTCCAGACCTAGCAATAGACATACAGGACAAGGCTGAGGAGATGGAGGTTGACAAAGAAAATACTGCTACAGAAGAAGTTGAGGCAGGGAGGGGAACAGATGAAGTTCACAATGAAGAAGAGCAATAGCCACCAGACACTGGGAGAGAATCGGGAGAACAAATTCTGGCAGGAAGGCCGCCTCTCCCACCTCAGTGGCTGGTAGAGAGAAAAAAGAGAAAAGCTCAATCCGCTCTAGTGATTCCTCTCTCCCTGGCTGAAATGATGGCCCAAGTTCAGGCCCCACCAAAGGCAAAGAAAGCCTGGACAGTTCATACTCTGCGAATTGGGCTGAGTGGAGAAACCGTTGCCGTTGTGGTAACACCTCCCCCAGACACTAATGAAGCAATTGTAGATCCCATAGATTACAATATTGCAGAGGTGTCCCTGGGAAAAAGAGGAAAGAAAGGTGAGGTAGACTTGCTTAAGGAGGCAGTAAGGGCATTTGAAGCCCGATACGAAAAGGAGGCCCAGAGGCTCAAAGCTGAGAAAGAGAAGAATGCAAATCTTATGGGATTGCTTACCGAGCTGGCCAGACCCATCAATGTCGCTCCTCTGGATACCTCCACAACTGAAGAATTACCGCAGAGCGACATACACTCCCTGTGAGTAATGAAAAAGAAGGCCCAGGCAGTTGATGAATGGGTCGCCCTACAGATAGGAAACACCTGCGTTTCCTAGCGTCCACTCTCCCAGACTTATACACAGCCCGACAAATTATTGATCAGGCGGAAGAACTCATTGAGTAGTGGGAGAGTGATGCTGAAAATTACCAAGCATGGAAGGTGGAGCTCGAAGAGCTCCTCACCTTGGGAGAAGACATAATTTTTGAATCCAGAATTTTGGGTGAGGAATCATTTGATTTTGTAAGAACTCAGCACTCCAGACTTGACCTCACATTTGAGGTAACCAAGCAACTGGTAGAGTCCTTACAGGAAAAGGTAAATGCTGTAAAGTATTCTTCTAATTTATATAAGTCTTTTGTGATAAAGGATTTCAGGGCAGATCCCCTTAATACAAATACTTATATCTCCGAAGATTCAGTTTCGGGGAGTTTTGATGAGATAATGAAATCCCGGTATCAATCTCCGGAGGGAATAGATGGGGCCCAGATGATGAAACTAACCAAGATGATACTTAAGGGTCATGACATTGCAAGAATGACAGATGAATTTAGAGGAAATATTCCAGACTTGGGGGAACAAGTTGAAGTAGCCAGGCACAGAAGGGCCAGCCTGAAGAATGTAGATGAAGACGACATTTCCTGCCTCCTTATGGCCTTTAATGATAATAAGCAACCTTGAGCTTTCTTCGGGAGCCAGAGAAACTTGAGTGTTGAGCATTCTTTATTCTTTTGGGGATGTAAGTTCCCGGATCCCGAAGTCCTGGATCCAACAATTTTGTATTCTTTAAAGTGATCCGTGTCCCGGTCGCCGAGGCTGATCGGTCACTTCCAAAAGTAGTTAATAAAGGCTGTCAGAAGGTAGTTGGCCACATCATGGGGCGTCGGCTCGGTAGTTGGTCTTCTGACAGGGTGGTCTTCTCAAGGCGCCGCTCGAAGGTACATCTGGCACATTGGAGACAGGGCGCCGCATTTCCCATTTATGAGGCATGTAGCCTCGGTCCTCGAGGGACCTACTCTCTTCCTTTTCCCTTTCTGGTTCTCTTCTCGAGACCGATTCTTCCGATGTATATTCTTATCTTATTCTTCTGACATGGCAGGCCTATTCCGTCTCCAGGTCTTTTGTAGGGTGGCGCAGGTAGTACCGGCCCCCGGATATTATATTTTATTGGAATATTGATGTAAATAGGGTTAGGGTTAACAAAGAGTTGTATAAATAGGCAGATCGGCCCATTTCCAAGGGTCGGCGAAATTGATGATTTTGTTGTCCATAGAAATAGCAAAGTGATTTCTCTTTTTAAGTTGCAGAGCTCAATGCTCCATTGTTCTGTTCTTGGTAGTTAGATGCTCCCCTGGAGCCGCCATTGTATCACGCACCAGTGCTTGCTAGACTGAATATTAATGAAGAAGGAAGGATTCTTGGCAATGATGTTGTTGGCATTCTTTCTTCTGAGTTAATGGTATTTCATGTTTTAATGTTCTTTATGTCTTTTACTCTGGTATGTTAAAGTAGATTAACAACCTCTTTATTCCCACTACTGATAAAATGCTAGCTGATGGTTATGTGTTTCTTCAGTATTTAGTGTAGTTTACCAGAGTATTATTGATGTTCCAGACATTTCGACATGATTGTAGTTAGATGAAATACTTCTAACCCTGTAGGATCTTTTTCTCTTTATTTGCTAAGTATAGAATGCCCGGGAAAACCTTACCTTGATCGAATCTCTAGAGATGATGAGTGTAAGAAACCAGCTATCCCCCTAAAAAATAGTCACCTCTCCCAACCGAGCCCTGCACCGTCGTGACCCGACACCCATGTGCTTGAAGGCCCGGAGGGCTTATTTCCCCCAGACAACCTTTGCAGGCGGAGTTGGCCGATTTCCCTGGAACCCGGTGACAACTTATGACTGTTGGCGGACCCGGTCAGCGAAACCCCGTCAACAGAAACTTGCACTAGAAGGAGGGCATGAACTCATCCCCTTCCCGAGATTCTGATTTTACACCTTTTGAGGGTTCCCCGAGTTGTAGTTTTAGGAGACAAGCCTTCACTGGGATTGGATCTTTCTCCCCAGCAAAATTTGAAAGAGTCCTTAGGTCCGCTCCGAATCCCAAAAAGTTTTTTGAACTCGAGCCCCCTGCTTGAAAGAAATGGACCTCTAAAGTCCTACCAGCCACTATTGTCTGGGGATCTACCATATCCCTGAAAAAACAAGCTTCTCAAACAATCCCAGGAACCAGTACCCAAGCTACCCAACATATAGTTCCCCCAATGGCTGCATATTTTGGAAACACTGGGTCCCTAATGGGCACTTTTCCGGGTGCAACCAATGATTTACCCTCTCACCTGGAGAAGATCTGCCCGCGATATGAGCACTTAGGCTCACGGACCGTAGAAGAACACTTACAGGCATACAAAGATGCCATGAATCGACACTGGATCCAACATGAAGATGTTGTGACCCGTATGTTCCCCCTGTCCTTAGGACAAAGCGAGTTGAACTGGTACCTTAACTTGCCTGCCAACTCCATAAACACCTGGCAAGACATGGAGGACGCCTTCTTGGCCAACTGAAGGCCGGATCCTACGCACCCCAGAATTTGAATTCCCAGAGGGGAAATATCTTCTCCAGCCAATGAAACAACAATGCCGGGGGAAGAAACTTCAACAACGGGCCTAGGCCCAACCAACAACAGTGGAATAATAACGCTAACACCGGAGGCCCACCTCCGAACCAAAACACCAACCAAAACGGTGCTGGACCATCACATTTTACACCAGTCGCAGACTTCCAGCCTATGACCAACTGGTGTAGATTACACGATACAGGTTCACACAATGAGGTGAATTGTGCCACTTTTGAGAAACTCATCATGATCTCCCAGCTGGACAGGCAGCAGTCGCACGATGCTACCCCTCTAGAGCCTCCTGTCTAGGAAACAACCCATAGTGCCTTCACCTGCGACACCATCTTCTTCGAAACTTCCAGAGAAGATGAAGAAGAATCCAAATTGCAGTGATTCTTTGACGAATCCATTTCACCCTTTAAGGCCAACGCTTTTACTAACCTGTGGACTCCATACAATACTCAGAGTCAGGTTGGTAAAGGACCAGTTTACACGCCTGTGCCCCCTACCAAAGATACTCCTCCTCCCCGGAACAACACGACTAATCGACCCGCGCCTCCAAAAGGTCCTAGCTCTAACCAAGCAAAAGATCTCACGGAGGAAAATCACCAGTTCCCAGGAGGAAGATTTGACATTACGAAGGCGTTAGAATAGACCACTACCTCCATGACCTTGATGGAGGTTTTGTTAAACTGTCCCGAGCAGAAGAAGTCTCTTCTGAAGCTGTTAGGGAACCCGGAAGCCATCAGTCGCCCACCCAAAACTGTCTCATTCGAAGATGCTAACGCGGCTGTCTTCCAGGGAAATAACGAGGATCCTCCCTTCCTACTAGGCCTGAACATTTATGGCAAAAATATACACAACTGCTTAGTAGATTCTGGAGCTTCGGGTAACATCATGCCCTTGTCCATTTTTTAGAAGCTCGGACTCTACCCCACCCCATCTAACGGCGCAGTAATCTAGCTGGATAAGACTACTATAAAAATGGTGGGGGAATTAAAGAACGTCCGGATACACCTTATCCAGGACCCCAGGATAGCTAGTATCATTGACATCCAAGTGGTGGACATCCCAGAGACTTATGGGATGTTACTAAGTCAGAATTGGTCCAAGTCCTTGAATGGATACTTTTCAACCGACTTCACCCACTTGTGGCTTCCATGGGAGGGAGAATCCAATCAGATCTGGGTTGAAAGTGAACCCCAGATGAAACAGGCCCTTACCGAAGTTGGGAGGGTCAATGAGGTCTTTTTCTCTGAGACTTCTCTAGGGGTGTACCGACCTCTTGAAATCTTAACATTCAATTTCATCCCCGGAGAGGATCCCGTTGTACTACAGAGAGCCCAAGACCCAGAAGAAAAGATGAGAGTTGAAGTCATCTCTCAAGGTGCCACAACAACCCTTGCCACACTCCTGTCCGGCACTTGGTGCCGAGTGCACTACCAAAAACATTCAGAGCTTGAGTGTGAGCCCTGTCTCTCGATCACTAACTGACAACTTGATACCTTCCGGAATGAACATACAACTGATCCCCCGGGACCCAGTACCCCTGTGGGAGATGCTCCTTTGGTGTCATCTCCCTGGGAACCCCAAATTCAAAAAGCTCCGGAGACTCTCACGCTGGCAGTCCGGGAGACACCTCCTAAATCCCCCAGCAAGAATCCAAAGACTACTCCGCCCCAACCCCAAATTACAAACAATGACTTATGGACCCTTAAGTTTGATGGGTCATGATCCAAACAGGGCTGTGGGGCCGGGGTATAATTAATCAACCCGTGAGGGAAATCCTTCCTCGCGTCTTACATGTTGCAGTTTAACTGTACAAACAACGTCACAGAGTACGAGGCTTTGGTCCTTGGACTCTTATTTGCACTAAGGAAAGGTGTCACCCGGCTCCAGGCTTTGGGTGATTCAGAGTTGATCATTAAACAAGTTTGGAGTCAATACACATGTCATGAAAAAAGGCTGGCCACATACCACAACCGGGCCTGGAGCCTTATCAAAGATTTTGATGCCTTTGGCATTGACCTCATTCCCCGGCAACGGAACTATATCCCAGACGCCCTTGCCGTTTCTACCAGCACACTTGAGCCAATGGCCGGCTCACGACTCCGGAGATTTTCAGTTGAGATGGTCCCCACCCCCTCCATCCTAGATAATGTCACCCACTTTCAGGTTTTTGAGGATGATCAGCATATCTTGGCAAATGTTGGTGTCTTTGAGGATCAGATAATGGAGGAACGAGACCATGACGATATTGGGCAAGGTGATGTAGATGACGGGATCCTAGACTTGCCCACTAACACCATCCCCAAGGAGATGGTTGCGCTAGAACGAATCTTTGACTCAGACCCTCGGGCCCGTGAGAAGGTGTCATCCTCCCCTGAGGAAGGAAAGTTTGAAAAAGTTAACATCGGCCAGCCCGGTGAACAGAAAATCATCCACATAGGTACCTCCTGTTCCCTTGAGGAAAAGGAGAATATTCTCGCGGTTCTCTGAGAATACATAGACGTAATTGCCTGGGGTTATGAAGACTTGAAAACGTACGATACATCCATCATGACCCACACTATTCCTCTGAAACCTGACGCTAAGCCTTTTTGGCAAAAGCAAAGACTAGTCAACCCCTTGATAGAGCCTCTGATTCGTCAAGAGGTAGAAAAACTGCTGTCAGCTCGGATAATCTTTCCAATTCAACACACTACATGGGTTGCTAACTTGGTCCCTGTCAGGAAGAAAAACGGTGAGATCCGCTTTTGTGTTGATTTTCGATGAGGTGTTACAAATAGTGAATGGATCCCAGATGATGTCTTTCTTGGACAGATACTCAGGATACAACCAGGTCATGGTCAAGTATGAAGACAGAGAGAAAACAACATTTACCACCAAGTGGGGAACGTTTGCGTACAGGAGAATGCCCTTTGGTCTGATCAATGCAGGGGCTACATTTCAAAAGGCCATGGACATTTCGTTCGAGGGCCTTGTGAACCGATGCATAATCATCTACATGGATGATTTGACCATCTTTTCCCAGGACAGGCGTGATCACCCCGCCCACCTCACTCAGATCTGCGAGATGTGTCGCCGGTATGGAATATCCCTCAACCCTAAGAAGTGCATATTCGGGGTCACCGAGGGGAAGTTTCTCTGGCATATCATCTCTGAGAAGGGTATATCCATCGACCCTGATAGAGTTGAGGCATTGCTGAATCTACAGATGCCTGGCAGCAAGAAAGAAATGCGATCCTTTTTCAGAAAAATCAACTTCGTACGACAATTCATCATGGGATTCGCAGAAATAGTTAAACCACTCAATGAGATGATGAAAAAGGATACCAAGATTGAGTGGATTCCTGAGGCAAAACGGGCGTTCACCCAGATCAAGCAGACAATAACGGAGGCACCGGTCCTGGCTAGTCCAGACTATTCCCTTCCGTTTTACATTTATTTGTTTGCTTCACCGCATTCTGCTGCGGCAGTGTTGACCCAAAAAGTTGAAGGGGAGGAACGACCAATAGCTTTCATCAGTTCCCCCTTCAAGAACGCTGAAGTCTGGTATTCATCACTAGAAAAGTAGGCCTTTGCTCTAGTTTGCGTCGTGAAGAAATTCTAGCATTACATTCTCCGGAGTAAAGTACATGCTATTATTCTGGACCAGGCCATCAAATCTCTGCTAATGCAGAGTGAATTGGGCGAGAGACGGAGGAAATGGATGGCCATCCTCCAAGAATATGACTTAGCAATGCAGCCCATGAAAATTGTCCGGGGCCAAGGACTAAGTCCGGCGATGGCAGAAGAGACTCCCCGCATAGAATGTCAGACTTACACAGTGGATTCCATCACCCAAGACCCATGGTATACCGATTTGGTGTACTTGTTACTAAACAAAAAATGTCTGGAGGGGTTACCTCCCCACAAATGCCGCGCCCTGCGGATGAAAAGCGGACACTTCATGATCAAAAACTCCACGCTTTATCACATAAATTATGAGGGGGTGTACCTCCGGTGCATTGACAGGGACCAAGCTGTAAGAATAATTGATGAATTCCACAGACAGTTTGGAACCGGGCATGGCTCAGCTGATGCCACTGCCCATCAGATCCTCTGGGCCGGATACTATTGGCCCTGTATATTCAGAGATGTTTACGCTCATGTAAGGAAATGCCATACTTGCCAAACTGCAACGCATCGTGAGCGTAACCCAGCCATGCCTTTGCAACCAGTCTACGAGGCTAGACCCTTCACCCAGTGGGCATTTGACTTCATCAGGGAGATAAACCCCAACTTGTCTGCCAACCACCGATACATCCTTACTGCTACTGATTACTGCACTCGGTGGTCTGAAGCTATACCTTGTAAAAACAACACGGCAGACGTAGTTATTAAGTTCTTGGAGGAAAACATCGTCACACGGTTCGGAATGCCCTTTGCCTTGATATGTGACAATGGTCTGGCATTTTCCTCAGCACAATTACTTGAATGGACCTACAATAGAAAGATCACACTGAAGTTCTCTAGCAACTATTATCCCTAGGGAAATGGCGTTGCCGAATCAACAAACAAGAATCTGCTTGATGTGATCAAACATTTGCTAGAACAGAATCCCCGGGATTGGCACCAAAAACTAAAATTCTCCCTCTGAGCAGATTGCATTCGTATTAAGGCCGCCCTGGGAACGTCACCATTCCACCTGGTTTACGGCCAGAACCCCGTATTCCCAGTCAATTTACAGATCCCAGTATTACAGTTTATGCAGGAATTCAGCAACAGGAACAACATTGTGGAGGTTCGGCTCTTAAATCTGGTGCGGATGGAAGAACAACGAGACGCAGCCTTGGAACATTTCGTGCATCATCAAGTAGTGGTAAAAAGATGGTTTGACAAAAGAGCCCAGTATAAGGCTTTTCAGATTTCGGATCTGGTCCTGTTGTGGGACAAGGCCCGGGAGAAGAAAGGAAAGCATACCAAGTTCCAACGGCTCTGGCTCAGACCATACTTGATTTCAGAAATCTGTGGGGCGAATACTTACCGCCTCAACACTTTGACGGGGGAACCTATCGCATTGCCCGTTAATGGACAGTTTCTCAAGCACTATTTTGAATAAGGTAAGTTCGTCCTAAGTTGTACTATATGTAAAGCTTTTCACTTGTAAATATTTTCTCCGGGTGTCTCATTGCGAGGTACCCTGCTTTGTAAATAGCCTTGTCGGCTGTCCTCCAGGACAGTCCCCCTTTTCGTCGTTTTTGTTTTCATTTTTGGTTTTCTTTCGGTCCCAGTGTTTTGGTTCCATCTTGCAGGAATTGGAATGCTTCGCATAACTTTGGTCTCTGGTACAATGTCTACGGAATGGTGAACTTTAGAATCTATCTTTAGCCCGGTGGAATCGACCTGGTCTTCGGGGTTCGTTTCGTAGGATATGGCACGTTTTGAGGAATCTCCATTGGGCGTTCTTTCCCAGAATCTGGCAATCAGTGAACATAAATAATAATACAAGGAACAAGTAATTGGACACACCGAGGGTAGATCGGCTGTACTGATTGGTTGAACCATGTCTGAAAATCTAAAGAAATTCTCCCCGGGTCTAGAGTTTTATCCTCTCTTCGAACATCTAAACATAGGTGGGTAGGTGAAAGAAGTACTGTCATTAAAATTATCTAAGCTTAAGCTTAATGGTGAAAGAAGTACTGCCTTCCCCACTCGGAAACAAATAAAATAATCATAGATAAGGCGGGATAAAACTCCGGTCTCCAGGGGGGAAACGAGAAAATTGATGACTGGTTCGATGTAATTAGTGCCTCTTCTCTATTCCTCCCAAAGGTCATCGGCTTGATTTCCTTCCAAAGCACACACGACACCACTGATAAAAGACTACGGACTGGCTCCTGCGTGGTTGGATTCTCTCGGATATGTTGCTCTTTGCCTGTCAGACGTTTCGGGAAGCAGCTTGTTCCAATTTTGCTAACCAGAGATTCTTTAATTCTCAAATGCGCCAACGCATTTGTCTCAGATAGTCGCCATTTGTTATGCCCTGCATCCCCATCCCTACATTTTGTGTGTAAAATGTTGGGTCCCCCCTTTTTTGCTTTTGCTTGCATTTTTGCCTTGTCTTTCTTTCCCTTTTTGTTTTCTTTCTCTGGGGTTTTCTTCCCCGGCGTGTTGTTTTGTTGT
>MU223986.1:4542532-4554542 GCA_018584345.1 Thuja plicata | reverse complement strand
GGAGGTTGCCTTTTTTTGGGAACCGGATTCCAAACTCCAGGATTATTCGTCATGATGTTCTTAGGGATATCATCACGAGGAATCCCCGGGCCTGGAGTCCAGAGGTTTTGCCTGTCCGGAGAACGCCGGAAGGAGGAAGATCGCCTTTTTACCGCGGGTATAAATAGAAATTATCTGTCACTTTCACACTTACCGCGATTAAAACCTTCGAGCACCTAGAGCGAATTAAAGAGAAATTCTAAAGCAATTAACAGAGCATTTATAGAGAATTTTTGGTAATCAAAGATTAACACCTTCTGCGTTCTCAGGCAATTGCGAGTGCTTCGTGGTGGTGATTCTGACAGTTTGACAACTCGAGCTCCCATGGTAATCTTCCCTTTCTTCCGCCTTCTGCATTTTCAGGTTGGTATTTCCGCTTTCCCTCCTCTCTGGCTTTCTCTATTTTTTTTTGGTTTTCGTTTGTTTCGCTTTGTTTTGCTTCCCTGTTTCGTTTGGTCTTTTGTCTTCTGGTTTTGCTGCCCGTTGGTGGGTCGGCTCTGCCAGAGGGTTGTCTGCCCTCTACGTAGAAGTTGTTCTTGTAAATGGTGTATATTGTGTAGATAAGCTGTATATTTGTTTCTGCTTTGTCTGGTTTTCCCGCGGACATCGTCCTTGCATTGTATATTCATGTATATATGTTTATAGTTGTAAGGTTCCCTCTGTATCTCCTTCCGTTCTCTATATATATCCCTTAGCTTTGTGTATATCCTTTCGCGTGGCTCAACGAGCTGGTCGAGTCGCCTTTGCTTTTGGTTTTCCGCCTCCAAGTTCACTTTAAGGCAGAAAACCACCTGTTTGAAACTCGGCTCTCGGCTGGTTTCAAACAGGTGGTTTTCTCTCTCCTCCATGAAGTCTGTCAGGGCCTCATTTACGTCCCATGCGCGCAATCAATTCCAGCCAAGTGGCTTTCCCTTTTCGTGCGTTCGGATAGTTGGCTATGCCGTCATCGCCATCACATCCATTTAACGCCAATGCACATGGCGTCCACGTGGGCTCGACAACTTGCCTCTTCATACATCTTTACTAATGATCATTTCTCCGGGCTCCGGGCCTCTCACCACCATCCATCCTGTGTCTTCGCCAAAGCGTGATAAAATTCCCCAGACCCGGATATGTTGATACTTTAAGTTTATGCTGTGTTTTTCTTTTTGGTTATCTTTGCATGATACTAAATTTTCAAGAAAAGAAAATGTCACGGTGGTAAGATCTCCGGACCCCGGAGAAACTATTTTATTTTGATAAAAAATATTCTGATGGTCGCTTTTCCTTGCAAGTTCCCAAACTTCATCTTCCAAACACGTCTGAAGCGTCTGCATCATCTCCTCCCAAAAGTCTAGAACTACCAACTGCGATGGAAACTAGGGCAGCTATGAAATCTAAGATGGAGAGGGCCCTGGAGAAACTGCCCCTAACCATGAAGTTCATGCAGAACAACGTCATTACGGGCTCAAAGATTGAGTCCAAGATTAAACTCATAACCGACACCAGCGTCAGAACGTGGGTAGAGATGCAAGCCTTGGTAAAAGTAATGCACATCCAGCGACAAGCTAGGGATCAATTAGCGATCAACATCGGAGGTTCCAAAATCCTTCGGGCAGCTTGCTTCCCATGCTCCATGCAGTCTCCAGAGCTTATCCTGATGCTAGCAGCCAACTATAATTCCTCTATCCAGGCTGTTATGCTTTCAGCCACAGAACCTACGGGATACCCCACTCCACTGGTGTCCCTCGACTCAGACACATTCCGGGCGGGATTAGGAATCCCACAATTCGACAGAGCCATAGTGGTTACAAGGGCTGATGCCTTGGACCAATTTACTCAACTGGAGGATGTTGCCCGGGTGTACATGAATACCCACTGGCTCAAGGCCTCGAAGAGGGATCCAAAGAGAATGAAGATAGAAATCCCCCGCTCTGAATTCAAGGAGAGCATCCAGATGGGGATAATAGCATTAGCCCGGGTATTTGGGCAACCCTCCGCCTAGGAGTTTGCAAAATGGATGTATTATTTTCTCCTCGGCATCTCCACCAAGGGAGAATTCTTCGACTGGGCCACAATAATCTTCAATCACGTCGACTCCCAGTTCCTCCAGGTGGACAGGAAAAAGAAGTTCTATATGTCTTCTTATGTTTTCTGGGCCCTAGCATAGCAGAGGCCCCACTCCAATGGCCTACTTACAGATGGCGTGCTCGGGATGGGCCCGAAAAAAAGAGCACTGTGGGACCATTTCCCACAAATTCAATGGGAGGCCAGCTTCCCCAGTTTCTGCCGGGTAAAAGATGCGTTCGTTTACTACCATTTGCTCACACCCACCCGGGATGCCGGATACCGCCTGTCCACTGAGGTGATGAAGTTAGTTAGTAGTTATGGGCACTACTACATTCAGTTCCAGCAGCATACATACATTAGGGTTGTCGGCTTCTCCGGGAAACCCTACTTGTTGCCCAGACATTGCGGGGACAAGATTGTGCTGCTGGAATATTGCCAGCAAATGATGGAGTTGCACACCTTCTTTTCCCTCAAGAAGGTCCCTAACGTCTCGTTCCCAATCACCTGTGGGAACTACACCTGTAGTCTGACCGCCGCAAAGGAGGCAGACAATGAGCTGAAAAGTTATAACTTGCAGGAATTTTATCTGGCGCGGAAGAACTTTGATCCGCATGGAAAAATAGCAACGGCAATGACCTGGGCTTCAGAGCCCCATCAAATACACATGGAGGATTTCTAGGCATATTGCCAAGATGACATGGAGGTGTGAAGCCGGCACTATATCAGAATGATTGCCGAAATGATGCAGGAACTGAAGCTCCAAAGATTCCCTCCGGGCTTCTCTGATGCCACCCCCACCATAGATCCCCAGTACAAAGAAAAGGGGATCGATAAAATGGCACTGCCGGTAATGGATTGGGCCGCGCAGGAGGGGCCCACAATTGAGGACTTCACTCGAGAGGTGGTCAAGCAAAGTCATGCCTATTTTAAGAAGGTATGCCCCAGGAGTATGCGTCAAGCCCCCCGACCGGCACCAAAATTAGCGCCACAGCCGGTACCAAGATTGACCCTAGGGGTTGGGACTTCTTCGCAGGGCGTAGACAAGGGAAAAGGGATAGCTACAACCCCTTCCATCCAAGAAGTCCCCATACAAGAACAGATCAAGCAATCTGTGGTAGCCTCCCAGCAAATGAGGGAGCAGTTAATGATGAGGCTTGCCACTCCCCCGCTCATGGCCGGACCAATTCGTCCTCCTTCCTCCCTGTCACTGGTAGCCCTAATGGTCAAGGCAACGAGGGTGGATCCCATGGAGGCGATAGCAATAGTTGATGCGGGGCCACCTTTCGTCACCCGGAGGAAGAGGAAGCACATCAAACAGGCTAAGGCAGAGCCAGTACCAATGCCAAGGGCATCCCTCCCCCGAGAAGTAGAGATCCTTTCTTCCAGTTCCCCAGAACCAGAGAAAGAAGCAGAGCCGACAGAGGTCCCAGCAAGTCCCCCTCTGGAAGAGGATTTTGATGTATTTGCAACCGATGAATTTGGGAATTTGCAGGGGGATGATACACAAGCAGGGACAGAAGTCTTGGAGAAAGAACTAGAGGCTGCGGACCAAGAGGACTTGGAACAAGAACCTGCACAAGAACAGGAGTAGCAGGTAGAAGAGGAGCCAGAGCCAGAGATTATCTTCGGGGCTCAAGAGATGCAAGGTCCGGGAGTGGACCAACTAAAACTAGGTGAAAAAATGGCATCTGCTGGGGGAACCGGACCTTTGGGAATAACCGTAAACCCAGCTGCCATGTTCCCAAGGCCACTCCCAGGGGAAACCTTCAGGCAGGTTATCACCGCGGCCCAAACTCTAAATCTCGGCCTGATACCTCTCCTACTGCCGGCAGAGGAAGAAGCCCTGGCAGAAGAAGAAGAAGAAGAGGAGCAACTTGAAGAGGAAATCCCCTAAGAAGCCTACCAAGGTCCAGACCCAGCAATAGACATACAGGACAAGGCTGAGGAGATGGAGGTTGAAAAAGAAAATACTGCTGCAGAAGAAGTTGAAGCAGGGAGGGGAACGGATGAAGTTCACATTGAAGAAGAGCAACAGCCACCGGACACTGGGAGAGAATCGGGAGAACAAATTCTGGAAGGAAGGCCGCCTCTCCCACCTCAGTGGCTGGTAGAGAGAAAAAAGAGAAAAGCTCAATCTGCTCTGGTGATTCCTCTCTCCCTGGCCGAAATGATGGCCCAAGTTCAGGCCCTGCCAAAGGCGAAGAAAGCCCAGACAGTTCATACTCTGCGAACTAGGCCGGGCGGAGAAACCGTTGTCGTTGTGGCAACACCTCCCCCAGATGCCGATGAAGCAATTGCAGATCCCACAGATTACAATATTGCAGAGGTGTCCCTGGGAAAAAGAGGAAAGCAAGGTGAGGTAGACTTGCTTAAGGAGGCAGCAAGGGCAGTTGAAGCCCGATACGAGAAGGAGGACCAGAGGCTCAAAGCTGAGAAAGAGAAGAATACAAATCTTATGGGATTGCTTACCGAGCTGGCCAGACCCATCAATGCCGCTCCTCTGGAGCCCTCCACAACTGAAGAATTACTGTAGAGCGACATAGACTCCCTACGAGTAGTGAAAACGAAGGCCCGAGCACTTGATGAATGGGTTGCCCTACAGATAGGAAACACCCGACATTTTCTAGCGTCCACTCTCCCGGACTTATACACATCCCAGCAAATTATTCATCAGGAGGAAGCACTCATTGAGCAGTGGGAGAGTGACGCTGAAAATTACCAAGCGTGGAAGGTGGAGCTCGAAGAGCTCCTCACCTTGGGAGAAGACATAATTTCCGAATCCAGAATTCTGGGTGAGGAATCATTTGATTTTGTAAGAACTTAGCACTCCAGACTAGACCTCACATTGGAGGTAACCAAGCAACTGGTAGAGTCCTTATAGGAAAAGGTAAATGTTGTAAAGTATTCTTCTAATTTATATAAGTCTTTTGTGATAAAGGCTTCCAGGGCGGATCCCCTTAATACATATACTTATACTCCCGAAGATTTAGTTTTGGGGAGTTTTGATGAGATAATGAAATCCTGGTATCAATCTCTGGAGGGAATAGATGGGGCCCAGATGATGAAACTAACCAAGATGATACTTAAGGGTCATGACGCTGCAAGAACGGCAGATGAATTTAGAGGAAATGTTCCAGACCTGGGGGAACAAGTTGAAGTAGCCAGGCACAGAAGGGCCAGCCTGAAGAATGTAGATGAAGATGACATTTCCCGCCTCCTTCAGGCCTTTAACGATAATAAGCAACCTTGAGCTTTCTCTGGGAGCCGGAGAAACTTGAGTGTTGAGAATTATTTATTCTTTTGGGGACGTAAGTTTTCGGATCCCGAAGTCCCGTATCCAACAATTTTGTATTCTTTAAAGTGATCCATATCCTGGTCCCCGAGGCTGATCGGTCAGTTCCAGAAGTAGTTAATAAAGGCTGTCAGAAGGTAGTTGGCCACATCATGGGGCGTCGGCTTGGTAGTTGGTCTTCTGAGAGGGTGGTCTTCTCAAGACACCGCTCAAAGGTACATCTGGCACATTGGAGACAGGGCGCCGTATTTCCCATTTATGAGGCATGTAGCCTCGGTCCTCGAGGGACCTACTCTCTTCCTTTTCCCTTTCTGGTTCTCTTCTCGAGACCGATTCTTTCGATGTATATTCTTATCTTATTCTTCTGACATGGCATACCTATTCCGTCTCCAGGTCTTTTGTAGGGTGGCGCAGGTAGTACCGGCCCCCGAATATTGTATTTTATTGGAATATTGATGTAAATAGGGTTAGGGTTAACAAAGAGTTGTATAAATAGGCAGATCGACCCATTTCCAAGGGTCGGCAAAATTGATGATTTTGTTGTCCATAGCAATAGCAAAGTGATTTCTCTTTTTAAGTTGCAGAACTCAATGCTCCATTGTTCTGTTCTTGGTAGTTAGATGCTCCCCTGGAGCCACCATTGTATCACGCACCAGTGCTTGCTGGACTGAATATTAATGAAGAAGGAAGGATTCTTGGCAATGATGTTGTTGGCATTCTTGCTTCTGAGTTAATGGTATTTAGTGTTTTAATGTTCTTTATGTCTTTTACTCTGGTATGTTAAAGTAGATTAACGACCTCTTTATTCCCGCTACTGATAAAATGCTAGCTGATGGTTATGGGTTTCTTCGGTATTTAGTGTAGTTTACCAGAGTATTATTGATGTTTTGGACATTTCGACATGATTGTAGTTAGATGAAATACTTCTAACCCTGCAAGATCTTTTTCGCTTTATTTGCTAAGTATAGAATGCCCGGGAAAACCTTACCTTGATCGAATCTCCGGAGATGATGAGTTGAAGAAACCAGCTATCCCCCTCGAAAACAGTCACCTCTCCCAACCGAGGCCCGCACCGTCGTGACCCGACACCCAGTTTATTTCTCCCGGACAACCTTTGCAGGCGGAGTTGGCCGATTTCCCCGGAACCCGGTGACAACTTATGACTGTTGGCGGACCCGGTCAGCAAAACCCCGTCAACACATATCATCAAAAGTATCATAAGTAGTCCATCATACACATATCAAAGTTTTGAAAGGTCCTTAACACATAAGTATATATTGAAACACATAGAAGGGTATAACTAACCATGAGAAATATACCTAACAACATAAATAGTCCTACAAGATACAAGTCATCAATAGAATCATCAAGTATTAAAATATAAAGTCATCATCAATGGCTCACTAGAATAAATAAGATAAGTAACTCTACATACACACTTCATGCAATATCACACTCACATAAGCAAAAAGGGGAACATGGAAGGGTCTTACAGACAACCCAATATCATCTAAGTATAATCTCAGGGTCATATTACTTGCTTGGTTGTGTTAGGGTTACAAATGTATTACACAGTCATTTGTAAAAAATATGTTCCATACCCCCTGCACGTTGTTGAGATCTACCAACATTCACAACAAGACCAATAATGTACACCAAATTATTTTCTTTTATATTTATAATTTTGTAAAATTGCATACACTAGAATAGATTTCTTTAACAAACTTATCATCACCACAACGCTTCAACATTGATTTGTAGTCCTAAGTAATATCCATATGACTATTTAACTTGTTATATTGTTTGTTTGCATCCTTGAAAATACCTTTAGAAATTGTACAAATTCAACTTATTTCCACTCTCATAGTATAGTTTTGCAATGTCATTTAAGTGCAAAGAAATCAGATTTATGTTCCTCCAACATCTATAACATCAAATCTAAAGATCTGTCATGCCCAAAAATTGGGCAAAAACACACCAACAATTTTTTTAAAAACACGCTAAAGGTTTAACAAACTATCTAAAGGATAACATCTACACGCAATATGATGTAGAGGGAAACATTTATCTAAATAGGTTTAAGTGATCCAAACATCTGAAGGGTCCAACTGGAAGAGGGTTGACCAAATTTGACTAAGCTAGCTAAGAGTCAAACTATGCAGAATAACCTTCAGAACTATTCTACAAGGGTCCCTAGGCTACACACTTCGATTGACACGCAAATCAAGACAATTGACAAAATTCAACCATGCAATGAATAACATGAAAAGGAGTTACTAGGGTCCCCTAAGTCCTGAGGAATATTCACGCACATAAATGGAGATAGTTGACCAAAAGTCAACCATAGTTGACAAAAAAGTCAACCATGCTTCAATAAGTGCAAAACTAAAGATCGAACCTCTAGAGGGTACAAGAAGATCAGACAAGTTTGACTATGGGTGACCCATAGTCAATCGTGCATGATGTTGGTCCAAGGTAATGATAATACCCTTTAAATGGTTAATCGTGATGATAAGGGGTTGGCTTGACCCTTTTATCGATAAATAACGTTGAAAATTTGATTTGGTTTTAACGAGAAGTTTATTCATTAAACTAGGATTTAAACATTTAAATTTGAATACTAATTTAACAAATTACCCCTTTATAATTTAATAGTCTAACATTAAGAAAACTATAATTTAGATGTTGCTAATCTATTAAATAAACTTAGCTTTTAAATGAAATTCATTTACCAATAAATTAACTTATAAGAAATAACATCTAAGAAATATTAAAATTTTAAACAAATAATATTAATGGCAACTTCTAGAAGTATACATCTAAGAAGTCCACATTCATACTTAATCCAATTTAATAGACAACATTAGTATTTCAAAATAAATCTAATCCTTAAAGAAAAATCAAATATGAAATTAATCATATTTTTTATTATAAAAATCTAATTTAATAAAAGTCTATTTAAACCTTTTAATAATAAATCAAAATCCTATAGATAAACATGTTACAAATTATAACCCTAAATTCTAAAGTTCATTCTTTTTTTAATCACATACATACTAACCCTAAAAAAAAATCTTTATGTTTATCTTTGTTGAAGGGTGGCGGCGAAAAGATTTTACGAAGCGATGGTTTATCTCTTCTTTCCTTAGAGGGCGGAGTATACGGTTGTGGCGGTCGCAGTGGAGGGAAGCAACACGGTTTTTGGGGCAAGGCAGAGGTGGCGAGGGAGGGGTCGACCGCCGCGCTCCCCGTGGCAAGTTGTCGCCCTGCCTTCACAGGCGCGTCTACTCACGGGTGGGAGAGGCCACCCTCCCCATGCCCTCAAACAAAGAAAGGAGAGGGGGGGTCGGGCAAGGCTTTGGCTCGCCCGCCCTGTGTAACAATTTTTTTTTTAAAACATTAAAAACATTTCACCTTCCCAGAAAAAATACGCAATAATATTTTTAAGATTTTGGTTATATATATATATATATAACAAAGCATACCATAGGAATGATAAAATAAAGACTAGTGAATAAAAAAAATTCTAAGACAAAACAGGGGCTATCAGAAGACATTTTTAAAATTTTATTGCATAGTTAACATCTATGATTTGTTCCTAACACATTGTAGGAAAACTATTTTGATTTGAGCATAAAATTTATTTCTTTATTTTAAAACTCTAAGTATAAAAGTTTATGGTCTCTTTTTTTTTACCATAATCTTTAATTCCTCCTAAAAACAAAAACAAAATGAATTCTATAGTAATACATAGATTTAACAATATAGATTTTTATGAAATTTACTAAATGTATGATAAAATGGTTATTAAATTCACTCATATATGTAGCAATTTCAACTTTCCACATTAAGTAATATGAAATAAGACTTGCAACTATATTTCCACAAAAAACTCCTTTCCAGTACATATCAAACTTTGATTACATAAACGTTCAAATTTCATTACACATTATAATTACAAATTAATCCCAAAATTTGAAGCAAGGTTACAATGAGGTAATGAGATTTCAAAATAATAAAAGGTTTAAAAACTTCCTTAAGGTCTCGATGCAAATCTGCAATCATGAAATACTCATACATTAAAGGTTAACATGTTATAGTTCAAGTGGTTTCATCTTTCACTTAAATATAAATTGCAAGCTCATACTTCCAGCAGAAACCTGTATAGATGAGGTTGACCATGGAGGCTCACCTCCCAACCTAGAAATTTTCAAAGTCACCCTTGAGCTTGGGGATCCAGAGTGGAACATGATACAAACATGTAATACACAACTCATAGAAAAACATTTACAAATATATCCAAACATTGAAAACTTCTCAACACATGGTAGGACAGGAGGAAGGTCTCCAAGAGGCCTTCCTAAAAACTAGGGGTAGTGGTAGAATAAATAGTAGGAGAAGCCAAGTTTACAAAAATAATCCTCAAGCCACACATGGACTTGAAATGACCATCTACAAAAGGTGCAGTCATGAATAATAACCTCCTTATGCCCCCCAGGTGCCCTTAGGCCCTACTTGGCATTATGGGTATCATGAAACCCCATGTCTTCCCCTCATCACATGGGATACTTAAATAAACTAGAGTCATTTCCTACCACCCCCTTCAAGGTTACTCTACCCTCCCAAGGGCGAGTGTGTCTTGAAGAATCCCATTCAAAATATAATACAAATTAAAACATAATAAAATAAAACTCCAAGAACTCAACTTGAAAATAATATGAAAATTACATAGGACTTCATTAATGGAGTTTCAAGTTCAAGAACACAAAAAAAATACGAAGTCTCTTCTAAAAGAACCGACCTTACTCCAAAGCTAGGGTAATTTGAAATTTTGATGATGAGTTATCCTTCCAAGTATCTTTCTCCAAAAGGGCTCGTTCAAATCTAGAATTTGTCTCTAAGAGTAAAGAGTGGGTGAACACCCAACTCTTCCTAAAACCTTCCCTATATAGGAAAGCCTCCAAAATAGCCAATACTAACCAAAGGTGAGGTGACCCTAACCATCCCTTTCTTCCCACTTTCCTTCATTCTCCATAAATGGAGTTAAATACAACCTTGGAAGAAAAGAGAGGTTAACCAAAGCTACACTCCTCTTCAAATTCGGTCAACTTTGAAAATGATAATTTAGGAGAGTAATAAATGATTTTAGAGGCTCATTTATGGTTTAAAATGACCCCTAACCCCTAGGATACCAAGTTGGGTAGCTAAAACTGACCTCGGTTACATTTTGGGAGCTTAAAAGACCCTCTTAAACTACACTTAAAGTTAACCCATGTATTTCTAAGTCAAGTTGACCATCTAGAAACTTCTAACCTTGGGTAGACTTGGGTATTACACTTAGGTATCCATAGCTAACCCTACATGTATCTATAGTTCCCTTTACTAGCCATGCCAATACTAAATTGCAACAATTGCCAAAATTGACACAATATATTTAAACAAATGACATGGCTTAATCACATTAACTTTAACTAATTTGACTACACATGCAAACTACATTTATGAATAAACCACATATAAAACAAGGTTCATGTTTATTTGTATAAACATTACTATGGAATGCACATAATTTAACATAGGTTCTAAATTTGGGTCCCCGATTTAGATCCATGGTCAACTATCCCTGCACACTCACTGCACACATCAGTAGGTCCAAAATAACATGATATGAAAGCATAATACAACATCAATAATACATTGAATATAAATTATATTTGTATTAGAACTTAAATAAACATATCATTTGTTTCTTAAATCAAATTTCATCACAATACATCCACACATTTAATCCCATATATGACATCATCATAAACTGAAACTGAATCAAAACTTATAGTATTTCGAGTGTACCCTAATTACTGTTATCCAAAATCTAATCATACAACAAAATAGGCACTAAAAGATAAATTTGCATGTACATGTTATCCAATTAACACTATCTTATAGGCTTTGATGATTTGCATTCACTTACTACATTTATTATCAGATTTTCATTTTATGTACTCTAAGTATTGATCAAATTATTACACATTCAAATTCATCATTGATAATTACATTGTGCATTCATAAGAATGTAGTACAAATGTCCTTTGATTCATATTTCATGTTTCAATAAACATAGTGCATTGCAAATGAAAGTAAAAAACTGAGGTATGGAATAAGGGTCCCATGCATTGCCTTGTGTTTATATCTTGTGTCTGCTGGTAGTTCTGTCAGGTCTTCATCTGCATCTAGGTCACTCCCGAGTCTCCAACAACATTCAGGTCCTTAGGGAAAATATCTACATGAAAGAGGGAAAAAGAACAATGGTTAGATCCTGACGGATCTAAGCAATGCAAGAGGAAAAATTACATACATCAACTATCTACTTATATCTTCATATCAATCTGAAATAATAAATGTAACAAGAAAACATAAATCAACACTCACTATAAGGTAGTGTTAAAGGGACGTGTTTTGAAACATGAAACCTTTCACTTCTAATGTCTATTATAGTGTATGTCTTCAATTTTGAACAGGTCAGATATCTGAATGAAAGGAACTTAATATTTTCATTGAAGAAACCTTTCTCATGTTTAGTTCAACTTGTTAGTTCATCAAATCACACAAATCAACCAGTATTCATGACTG
>MU223986.1:4467065-4539557 GCA_018584345.1 Thuja plicata | reverse complement strand
TTATGTAAGAGAATTTTATCATTCCTTAACATGATTCTGGGATTCATGAATGTAGTTTGCACACAGACTTTTGGAGGAGAATACAATTGCCTTACATACACATATTTCTTGTTGTGATCATTGCTTAAATTTTCTGTTTTTCAATTTTTTGCATGTAAGAGTAATGCTTTTGCAAATATATACTAGTGAATTATAGCAATTCCTATTCTATATTGCAGAAATATAAGCCTTTTGTGGAAAGTGCATATTGTTAATGGGAGAAGTATTGCTTGTGGTGAAAACCCTAGTTATTCCCTTTCAATTAGCCTATGTATTGATCAGTGAATGATAATCTAAAGATCCATCAGAATATGATAAGTACAAGTCAGTTTGAAACTTCATAAAAGAGTTTGAATATCCTTGGTGTATCACCTTTCTATTATGCAAGTTCAGTTACAAACCTCTTTTCTCTTTTTTCCCAGTTCAATTTTCAATCAGGAAGTGATATACCATATTTTATAGGAACCAGCCTGGAATCCAGAGATTCCTCTTCACTCATAGTCTACCCACAGCTAGGAGAGGTTTCCATGGTTAGGATGGAATTGTCGTGTAGCCCTAATGCCTGAGTTAGGGTGACAATTCTAATCCTGAACAATTACATAATCAGGTACTGAATATATAACATAAGATTCCTCAAATCATTAAATATATAAGAGTCTCAATTGTCAAAGTATATCTAAGCATGTAATCAATGAAATCATGGGAAATAAAATAGTAAAACTAGGAGAGTCTAATGTAGGTCTCACATCTACCCCCTCTAGGCATGAACTCCCTCCTAGAGTTCATCAAAGAGGTGAGGGTACTATGATCTCATCTGTTCTGTGTCCTCCCAAGAGGATGTAACCTTGTCATAGAAATCCATCTGGACCCTAGCCTGGTGTAGCTCTCAGCCTCAAAGACCCAATGTCTGCCGAGCCAATATAAGAATTGGCTCCAAAGCCAGTTTCCCGTCCGACTCCACCTGCAAGGAATCCCAATCTATCACATGAGACTCATCATATATATACTTTCACAATATTGAAACATGAAACACATCATGGATGCGTTACATGATAGGTGGCAACACTAAATGATATACAACTGGTCCTATCCTCTCAAGGATCTCAAAATGTCCAACAAAATGAGGTGCTAGCTTAGAGCACTTTCCAAAATGGATTGGAATCTTATGTAGTCGCACTCTCAAGAAGACCCTGTCTCCAACTAAATAGGCTTGATCAATCCTCTTCGTATCTGCATACTTCTTCTGCCTATCTTAAGCTTCCACTAGACGCTGTCTAATAAAGGTCACATGTTTCTCTATATCTCTGACTAGCTCAGGACCAATGGAAACTCTATCCTCAATCCTATCCCAACTTAGTGGGATCTTGAATGGCTTACCATAAAGAGCCTGGTAGGGAGGCATACCCAAGGATGTCTGATGCCCATTGTTATAAGAAAAATCCACTAGGTGTAGGTATTCCTCCCACCGAGTCTGATGGTCCATGATGTACATGCGAAAAATGTCTTCTAACACCTGATTGACCCTTTCGTCGGTCTGTCCATCAGTCTTAGGATGATAAGCTATACTGAAGTTGATCCTAGTGCTTATAGATTCTATAATTTCTCTCCAAAAGCATGAAGTGAAGAGTGAATCTCTATTCAAGATGATCTTACAAGGTAGACCATGAAGTCTCACTATATCTCGCAAGAACACTTGCACCACTGCTAGTGTGGTAAAGATTGTAAGCACGGGTGAAACATGTGCCACCTTGGTAAACTTGTTGACTATCACCATGATAGTATCATGTCAAAGAGAATACATAGGAAGACCTACTATGAATTCCATAGAAATGGTGTCCCATTTCAACACTAGCATCTCATGAGGCTCAAGCAGACCACCTAGATGACGGTCTTCAGCTTTCACCCTCTAGCATTATAGGCATCTAGCTACCATCTCAACAATCTGCAATCTCATGTCGGGCCAATGATACAACTGTTTCAAATAGGTATGCATCTTCTTAACCCCATAATGCGCTGCATAATGGGCCCTTTAAGCCTCTATCATCACAAACTCATGCAATCCTCCGAAAGAAGGTATATAGATACGCCCTCTATGAAGGAGTAGTCCACGGACTCCAAAGAATACTATGAAAACTTCCCCTCAATGGATCTCTGAGATAGAATAAACTCAAAAACTTATGCATACATCTCATCCTCATGTAAGTGATGAAGAATGCGATCTCTCAAATTCGTGCCAGAGGACATAGAAGAAAGCTTGTGTCATCTCCTACTCAAGGGATCTGCGACTATATTCTCTTTCCCCTTGATGTAATGGACATCAAAATCATATTCACATAAGAACTTCGTCCATCTCCTTTGCCTAGCATTAAGGTTTGGCTGAGTGAAGATGTAAAAAAGACTCTAATGGTATGAACGAAGCTCGAACTGATGCCCTAAGAGAAAATGTCGACATCTTACTAAAGCATGCACCAGTGCTACAAGTTCAAGGTCATGGGTAGGGTAGTTGAGCTCATGATTATTTAGTTTCCTAGACTCGTAGGCTATAGCTCGCCCACCTTGCATAAGAACTACTCCTAAACCATCCAAAGAAGCATCCAAACCACAAAGTCCACTGAAAGCTCAGGCACAACAAGAATGGGTGCACTGGTAAGTGCTCTCTTGAGCTCCTAAAAATCCCTATCACACTTCTCTGTCCACTCAAACTTCTTTCCTTTTTTTTGAAGAGAAGTGATGGGGTTTGATTACCGAGAGAAAACCTGAACAAACTGTTTGTAGTAATTGGCTAATCCCATAAAACTCCTAACCTCGGTCATAGTGGTAGGTGCTGGCCAATCCATAACGACATCAATTTTTGATGGGTGTACTAAGATCCCATTACCTGAAATAACATGGCCTAGATACTTGACCTCTTCTTTGAAGAAAGCACACTTCGACAAGCTACCATACAATTGATTGTCCCTAACACACTGCAAGACTTTCCTCAAGTGTTCCTCATGCTCTTTCTCATCTTTGGAATAAATCAAGATGTCATCGAGAAACACAACTACAAACTTGTCAAGGAAGGTATGAAATAATCCATTCATAAGACTCATGAATAACTCAAGCATTCGTAAGACCGAATGTAACCATAGTGAATTCGTAGTGGCCATATCTAGTGTGAAATATGGTCTTGTGAATATTACTATCCACAATCCTCAATTGATGGTATCCTGATTTGAGGTCTATCTTTGAGAATACTTAAGTACCCTGCAACTGATCAAACAAGTCATCGATCCTAGGAAGTGGATATCAATTTTTGATGGTTACTTTGTTCAACTGTTGGTAATCCATGCATAACCTAAGAGATCCATCTTTCTTCTTCACGAAGATCACTGGCACACCCCAAGGAGAAACACTAGGATGAATATGTCCTTTCTCTAATAGTTCCTCAAGTTGTATCTTGAGATCATTAAGCTCATTAGTGGTCATCCTATAAGGTGCTCTGGAAACTGGTTCTGTGTCTGGTATGAGATCTATGTGAAATTAAAACTCTCTACGAGGAGGCATACCAAGTAGCTCTAAGGAAAACACATCTGCAAATTCCTAAAGGATGGGAAAGTCATCTTGAGAAGTCTCCTTATCTGCCTCTTCTTCCCTATCGCTGATGGTGATAGTGTACAACTGGCATCCCTTTTTCATGCACCACTTAAGCTGCATAGAAGAAATCACACAGAGGGATACATGCCTATGGATTCCAGTAATCACTGTATCTGAATGATCATCATCCAAACATCCGATCTTCTTCTTACTAAAATCAAGCATGGATTTGTGGGTACTTAGGCAATCCATGCCAAGAAATAGACCGTAAGATCCAAGGGGAGTAACTCTGAGATCTGCTATGGTGGTTATTCCATCAATCTGGATTGGAAAATCTCTAACCATCGAGGTCATGGAAACTCTATCTCCTGAAGCTAACTCTACTACCCAATTAACCTCTTGTCTAGCAGTCACTAGCCCGCAACGCTCCACAACTGATGGAGAAAAAATGAGTCAGTGGCTCCTATATCAAATAGAATAGTAGTTACATCACTACCTCTGATCTTACATGAGGCCTCAATAATGGTAGCCTGGTGCTCTTCTTGGCGGTTATCCACCGCTACAAATACCATGTGGGACTTTTCCCTATCCCCAACTATCGGTTCTGACACCACTGCATGCTAACTACCACCCTGGGGACACTCTCTAGCTATGTGCCCCATGGCACCACAAGTGTAACATGGCCCACATGCTTGAACGTGAATGCCCAGAGGTTTAAAGTACTGATACCATACGGTCCTAGAAGACCCACTATAACCACCCCTAGGCGACATTTGAGTCTGTACTGGAGGTGTATAAGGCGTTTTCCGTCTCTGGTCCTTTTTGGGACCCTGTGTCTACCACTGCTTGGGCTTAGAGCCTTGTTGTACATGTGGTGGCCTCTGTCATTGAGTCCATTGAGACTGATGTGGCTGGTGCTACTGTGGGGTTCTGAATGACCCCAAAGAGTGTCTGATTCCCCTGCCATGGGGATTTCTCATATCGTGAGGCTTGGGATGAAGGATTATGGTTTTGAGATCTATCCCTAGTGCCTTGTGGCCTTTTGACTATCTCTTCGGCCACTAAAGCTCTGTCCACTATGAACCTCAAGTTCCCTGAAGGTACCATGCATAACCTATCTGAAATTGTAGGATTCAAACCCTTGACAAACCGGTTTACCTACAACTTCTTATCCGCCATGTATTCTACATAAGGTAGGAGATCAAGAAACTTGCCCTCATATTGGGCTATTGAAAGTCCTCGTTGCTGGAGATCATGAAACTCATTAATGTGGTGCTACCTGAACTCCTCTAAGACATATCGGGCTTTGAAAAGATCAAGGAAAGCTTCCCAAGTAAGGGTATTAATGTCTAAGTGTCACTTGGACTCCTCTTGCCTCCACAAAGTGGATGCTTGGTCTCTAAACAAGAGAATCAAAAAATGTTCTCTAAGGTTGCTACCATAATTATGCAACTTGAAACACCTCTCAAGACTTAGAAGCCAAGACTCTGCACTTGCCCCATCTACTTCTCCTAAGAATGGAGCTAGTTTGAGTCTCATTAACTCTATGATGTGATTCCCAATATCAGGTGCTCTATCAAACCTCTAGGCCTCCACCCTAGGAATAATCCTAGGTCCTCCAATGGACCCTACTTTCTGCTCAACATGATTCTCACCAAACCTAGGAGGTGGGCTCCTACTTCGCTCTCTAGTAGAGGACCCATGTCCTTCTAAATCTTGTTACACATTCTGCTGAATAATTGGAGGCATATGGTCTAGTATAAGTCTTTCCAAATTCTGAAAAGCCTATAGTAATGCTGCATTTGGATTGGGAGGTGGTTCAGGAGGTGGACTCTGATTTCCTCCGCAATCCTCTATCTCAAGTTGTACCTCCTTGCAAGCTACAGGGGCACGTCTCCGACCACGCCCTTGCTTACGGGCTAGCTGAGTAACATGTGACATCCTACACATACAAGGCAAAGGTTAGTGATAACGTAGTGGGTTAGGTTCCCAATGTTTCTAAACATGGCCCTGATACCAAAATTTCATGCACAAAAATTAGGCAAAAATACACCAACAATTTTTTTTTAAAACATGCTAAAGGTTTAACAAACTATCTCAAGGATAACATCTGCATGTAAAATGGTGCAGAAGGAAACAATTATCTAAACATGTTTAAGTGAGTCAAACATCTAAGGGGTCCAACCAGAAGAGGGTTGACCAAGTTTGATTAAGCTAGCTAAGAGTCAAACTTTGCAGAATAACCTTCAGAACTATTCTACAAGGGTCCCTAAGCTACATGCTTCGATCATCATGCAAATCGAGGTAGTTGACTAAAGTCAACTAAATTTGACCCAAAAGTCAACCATCAACCAAATAACGTGAAAAGGAGTTACTAGGGTCCACTAAGTCTTAAGGAAGGTTCATGCACATAAATTGAGATAGTTGACCAACAGTCAACCAAAGTTGACCAAAAAGTAAACTGTGCTTCGATAAGTGCAAAATTTAAGACCGAGGTTTTAAAGGGTACAAGGATACCTAGGCACAAAAAATGAGACGATTAGACAAGTTTGACCATGGGTGACCCAAAGTCAATTGTGCACGATGTTGGTCTAAGGTAATGATAATACCCTTTAAATGGTTAATCGTGATGATAAACCGTTGGTTTGATCCTCTTATCGATAAATAATGTCGAAAAGTTGATTTGGTTTAAACGAGAAGTTTATTCATTAAACTAGGATTTAAACATTTAAATTTGAATACTAATTTAACAAATTACCCCTTAATAATTTAATAGTCTAACATTAAGAAAGCTATAATTTAGATGTTGCTAATCTATTAAATAAACTTAGCTTTTAAATGAAATTCATTTACCAATAAATTAACTTATAAGAAATAACATCTAAGAAATATTAAAATTTTAAACAAATAATATTAATGGCAACTTCTAGAAGTATCCATCTAAGAAGTCCACATTCATACTTAATCCAATTTGATAGACAACATTAGTATTTCAAAATAAATCTAATCCTTAAAGGAAAATCAAATCCAATTTAAACAACAAATCAAATCTGAAATTAATCGTATCTTTTATTATAAAAATCTAATTTAATAAAAGTCTATTTAAATGTTTTAATAATAAATCAAAATCCTATAGATAAACATTTTACAAATTATAACCCTAAACTCTAAAGTTCATTCTTTTTTTTATCACATACATACTAACCCTTAAAAAAAATCTTTATGTTTATCTTTGTTACAGGGTGATGATGAAAAGATATTACAGAGTGGCAGTTTATCTCTTCTTTCCACAGAGGGCGGAGTATACGGTGGTGGCGGCCGCAGTGGAGGGAAGAAATGCGGCTTCCGGGGCAAGGAAGGAGTCGACCGTCGCCCTGCCTTTGCAGGCGTGACCGCTCACGGGTGTGGGAGGCTGCCCTCTTCACGCCCTCAAACAAAGAAAGGAGAGGAGGGGGGTAAGGTAGGGCTTCGACCCACCTACCCTGTGTAACAATTTTTTTTTAAAACATTAAGAACATTTCACCTTCCCAGAAAAAAAAAATGTAGTAACATTTTTAACATTTCAGTTTAATTATATATATATATAAAAAACAAAGCATAGACTGGTGAATAAAAAAAATTCTGAGACAAAGCAGGGGCTATAAGGAGACATTTTTTAAAATTTTTATTGCATAATTAGCATCTATAATTTGTTCCTAACACATTGTAGGTAAACTATTTTGATTTGAGCATAAAATTTATTTCTTTTATTTAAAAAAAAAAAAAGACTCTAAGTATAAAAGTTTATGCTCTCTCTTTTTTTTTTACCATAATCTTTAAATCCTCCTAAGAAGAAAAAGAAAAAGAATTCTATAGTCATACATAGATTTAACAATATTAATTTTTATGAAATTTACTAAATGTATGATAAAATGGTTATTAAATTCATGTATAAATGTAGCAATTTCAACTTTCTACATTAAGTAATATGAAATAAGACTTGCAACTATATTTCCACAAAAACCTCCTTTCCAGTACATATCAAACTTTGATTACATAAACGTTCGAATTTCCTTACACATTATGATTACAAATTAATCCCAAAATTCAAAGAAAGGTTGCAATGAGGTAATGATATTTCAAAATAATAAAAGGTTTACAAACTTCCTTAAGGTCTCAATGCAACTCTGTAACTATGAAATACGCATACATTAAAGGTTACAATGTTATAGTTCTAGTGGTTCCATATTTCACTTAAAGATAAATTACAGGCTCCTACTTCCAGCAGAAACTTGTATAGATGAGGTTGACCATGGAGACTCACCTCTCAACCTAGACCTTTTCAAGGTCACCCCTGAGCTTGGGGATCCAAAGTGGAACATGATACAAACAAGTAATACACAACTCACAGAAAAGCACTTACAAATATATCCAAACATTAAAAACTTACCAACACATGGTAGGACAGGAGGAAGGTCTCCAAGAGGTCTTCCTGAATAATAGTGGTAGTGGAAGACTAAATAGTAGGAGAAGCCAAGTTTAGAAAAAGAATCCTTAAGCCACACATGGACTTGAAATGACCATCTACAAAAGATGCAGTCATGAATAATAACCTCCTTATGCCCCCCAGGTGCCCTTAGGCCCTACTTGGCATCATGGGTATCATGAAACCCTATGTCTTTACCTCCTCACATGGGAGACTCTACACTAGACTAGATTAATTTCCTACCACCCCCTTAAGGTTACTCTTCCCTCCCAAGGTTGAGTGTGTCTTGAAGAATCCCATTCAAAATATAACAAAAATTTAAACACAACAAAATAAAACTCTAAGAACTCAACTTGAAAATAATATGAAAATTACTTAGGTCTCCATTAATAGAGTTTAAAGCTCAATAACACACAAAAATTATGAATTCTATTCTAAAAGAACCAACCTTACTCCAAAGCTAAGGTAAGTTAAAATTTTGGTGATGAGCTATCCTTCCGATTCTCTTTCTCCAAAAGGGCTCCTTCAAATCTAAAATATGTCTAAGAGTAGAGAGTGGCGAACACCCAACTCTTCCTAAAACCTTCCCTATATATGAAAACCTCCAAATATTCAAGAATAACCAAAAGTGAGGTGACCCTAACCATCCCTTTCTTCCCACTTGCCTTCATTCTCCATAAATAAAGTTAAATGCAACCTTGGAAGAAAAAAGAGGTTAACCAAAGTTACACTCCTCTTCAAATTCGCTCAAATTTCAAAATGAGAATTTAGGGGAGCAATAAATGAGTTTAGAGGCTCATGTATGGTTGAAAATTTCCCATAACCCCTAGGGTACCAAATTGAGTAGCTAAAACTAACCTTGGTTACCTTCTAGGAGCCTCAAAGACCCTCATAAACTACACCTAAAGTTAACCCATGAATTTCTAAGTCAATTTGACCATCTAGAAACTTATAACCTTGGGTAGGCTTGGGTAATACACTTAGGTAACCCTAGTTAACCCTACACATATCCATGGTTCCCTTTACTAGCCATGCCAACACTAAATTTTAAAAATTGCCAAAATTGGCACAATATATTTAAATAAATGACATGGCTTAATCACATTAACTTTAACTAATTTAAATAAACACATGAAAACTAAATTTACGAATAAACCACATATGCAATGAGGTTCATGTTTCTTTGTATAAACAGGACCTTGGAAATGCATGAAATTTAACATAGGCTCCAATATTGGGTCATCGATTTAGATCCATGGTCAACTATCCCTGCACACTCTTTGCACACATAAGTAGGTCCAAAATAATATGATATGAAAGAATAATATGAAATGACTAATACATTTCATATAAAATATATCTGCATTAGAACTTAAATAAACATATCATATGTTTCTGGTAGAACTTAAGAATAGATGCATCAAATTGGAAAATAAGAGCTCTATGATTGAGGATACTGTCTATTCTTAGAAAGGAGGTTCCTCACAATGTCAATGTCAATGTGCATGATCACGGAACTGATATTGAAGAAAAAGTTAAAAAATCTGTTGAGATAACCATGATACCTATCCAGAAGAAAATAAGCGGGAATGAGGAAATGCTAAAACATTTGCTTAGTCTGGTGAATACAGGTATGAGGTCTACAATGGAGAATCTGATGTCTCTGAGTAACTGGCTGGAGGGAAATAAAGATACAATTGACCTTTCTGTTTCTACCCAGCAGATGGGACCTGGAACTCGCACTAGGTCTAAAAAGCAGAAGGTTAAGGATCCAGATATCCTGAAGCTGAAAGATAATGTGAAGACTATGCAGTCTCAGCTGGAGGAATCTGAGAGCTTCCTAAAGACTCTGTCCTGATCTCGGTGTTGGTGGCCTTTTCCTTTGTTTTTCCTCCAGCGACTTTTTTTGCTTTTTGGTTTGTAGATGTTTATTGTTAGATCTGGGATCTGTCCCTTTGTAGCCTACTTCCTTCCTTGGGGCAGCTTGTTGTTTTCTGGGTTTTAATTCCTTTCTCTTGTCTCTGTTGTTAAAGGGTTTCGGGTTCCCTTCAAAACCTATTTTTACCATAATGAAAAACATATCATATGTTTTCTAAACCAAATTTCATCACAATATATCCACACATTTAATCCCATATATGACATCATCATAAACTGAAACTGAATCAAAACATATAGTATCTTGAGTGTACTCTAATTAAATAATCAGGTACTAAACATATAACATAGGATTCCATAGATCCTTAAATACATAAGAGTTTCAATTGTCAAAGTATATCTAAGCATATAATCACTGAAAGCATGGGAAATAAAGCAATAAAACTAGGATAGTCTAATCTAAGTCTCACATCCACCCCCTTTAGGCATGAAATTCCTCGTGGAGTTCATCAAAGAGGTGAGGGTACTATGATATAATTTGTGTTGTGTCCTCCCAAGAGGCTATAACCTTGTCATAGAAATCCCACTAGACCCTAACCTGGTTCAAATCTCGACCTCAAAGACCCAATGTCCGCCGGGCCAATATACGAATTGGCTCCAAAGCCAGCTACCCGTCTGACTCCACCTACAAGGCATCCCAATCTATCATATGAGACTCATCATATATATACTTTTGCATGACTGAAATATGAAACACATCATGGATGCGTGACAAGCTAGGTAGAAACACTAAACAATATGCAATTGGTCCTATCCTCTCGAGGATCTCAAAAGATCCAACAAAATGAGGTGCTAGCTTAGAGTCCTTTCCAAAATGGATTGGACTCTTATGCAGTCACACTCTCAAGAAGACCCTGTCTCCAACTAAATAGGCTCAAACAATCCCCTTTGTATATGCATACTTCTTCTACATATATTGAGCTTCCACTAGACGGTGTCTAATCAAGGTCACCTACTGCTCCATATCTTTGACTAGCTCAGGACCAATGGAAAATTTATCATCAATCCTATTCCAACTAAGTGGGGTCCTGCATGACCTAACATAAAGAGCCTTATAGGGAGGCATACCCAAGGATGTCTGATGCCCATTGTTATAGGAAAAATCCACTAGGTATAGGTATTCCTCCAACCCTGTCTGATAGTCTATGACGTACATGAAGAACATGTATTCTAACACTTGATTGACCCATTCGATCTGTCCATCAATCTTAGGATGATAAGTTGTACTGAAGTTGAGCCTAGTGCATATAGCTGCCTAAATTTGTCTCCAAAAGGATGAAGTGAAGAGGGAATCTCTATCCAAGATGATCTTATGCGGTATGCCATGAAGTCTAACTATATCTTGCAAGAGAACCTTCACCACTGCTGGTGCAGTAAAGGTAGTACGCACAGGTGAAAAATGATCCACCTTGGTCAACTTGTCAGCTGTCACCATGATGGCATCATGGCGAAGAGAAGACATAGGAAGACCTACTATGAAGTCCATAGAAATTGTCTCCAATTTCCACACTGGTATCTAATGAGGCTGAAGGAGACCACCTCGATGATGGTGTTCCACTTTCACCCTCTGGCATTCTAGGCATCTATCTACCATCTCAGTAATTTGCAATCTCATGCTGGGCCAATGATACAACTGTTTCAAATCGGCATGCATCTTCTTAACCCCGGGATGTGCTGCATAAGGGTTCCTATGAGCCACTAGAATAATAAACTCATGCAATCCTCTGGAAGAAGGTATATAGATACACCCTCTATGATACAATAGTCCATCAAACTCCAAATAATACTCAGAAAATTTCCCCTCAAGGGGTCTCTGAGATCAAATCAACTCACAAACTTCTGCATACATCACATCCTCATGTAAGTGATGAAGAATGCGATCTCTCAAATCCGTGCTAGAGGACATAGAAGAAAGCTTGTGCTGTCACCTACTCAAGGCATCTATGACTACATTCTCTTTCCCCTTGATGTAATGGACATCAGAATCATATTCACATAAGAACTTTGTCCATCTCCTTTGCCAAGCATTAAGGTTTGGCTGAGTGAAGATGTACTAAAGACTCTGATGGTCTGAATGAATCTTGAACTGATGCCCTAAGATAAAATGTTTCCATCTTACTAAAGCATGCACCACTACTACAAGATCAAGGTCATGGGTAGGGTAGTTGAGCTTGTGAGTCTTTAGTTTCCTAGACTCATAGGCTATAGCTCACCCACCTTGCACAAGAACTACTACTAAACCATTCAAACAAGCATCTGTGCAAACCATAAAGTGTGCTCAAGGCTCGAGCACAACAAGAATGGGTGCACTGGTAAGTGGTCTCTTGTGCTCCTGAAAATCCCTATGATACTTCTTAGTCCACTCAAACTTCTTTCCCTTTCGCTGAAGAGAAGTGATGGATTGTGCTACCTGAGAGAAAACCTCAACAAACCCTCTATAGTAATCAAATTATCCCATGAAACTCCGAACCTTAGTCATAGTGGTAGGTGCTGGCCAATCCATAATGACATCAAGCTTTGATGGGTGTACTAAGATCCCACCACCTTAAATAACATGGCCTAGATACTTGACCTCTTCTCTGAAGAAAGCACACTTCGACAAGTTGCCATACAATTGATTGTCCCTAAGACACTACAAGACCTGCCTCAAGTGTTCCTCATGCTCTTTCTCATCTTTGGAATAAATACAGATGTCATCGAGAAACACAACTACAAACTTGTAAAGGAAGGTACCAAATACTCCATTCATAAGATTTATGAACACAGCTGGAGCATTCATAAGACTTAATGGAACCATAGTGAATTCCTAGTGGCCATATCTAGTGTGTAATGTGGTCTTTTGAATATCACTATCCATGATCCTCAACTGATGGTATCTTGATTTGAGGTCTATCTTTGAGAATACTCGGGCACCCTTCAATTGATCAAACAAGTTATCGATCCTAGGAAGTGGATACCAATTCTTGATGGTTACTTTGTTCAACTATCAATAATCCATGTATAACCTAAGACATCCATCTTTCTTCTTCACGAAGATCACTAGTGTACCCTAAGGAGAAACACTGGGACAAATATGTCCTTTCTCTAACAATTCCTCAAGTTGTATCTTGAACTCATTAAGCTCATTAGTGGTCACCCTATAAGGTGCTCTGAAAATTGGTTATGTTCCTAGTACGAGATCTATGTGAAAGTCAACCATCTATGAGGAGGCATACCAGGTAGCTATGAGGGAAACACATGTGAAAATTCCTGAAGGATGGGAAAGTCATCCTGAGAAGTCTCCTTCTTTTCCTCTTCTTCCCTATCGATGATGGTGATAGCGTACAACTTGCATCACTTTTGCATGCATCGCTTAAGTTTCATAGCGGAAATAACATAGAGGGATACATGCCTATGGATTCAAGTAATCACTGTATCTTTACCATCATCATCCAAACATTCAATCTTCTTCTTACATTAATCTAGCTTGGCTCTGTGGGTACTTAGCAAATCCATTCCAAGAACTAGACCGTAAGATCCAAGGGGAGTAACTCTGAGATTTGCTATTGTGGTTATGCCACCAATCTGGATCAGACAATCTCTAACCATCAAGGTCACGGAAACTCTAGCTCCTGAAGCTAACTCTACTTCCCATCTAACCTCTTGTCTAGCTGCCACTAGCCCACAATTATCCACAACCGATGGAGAAACAAAGGAGTCGGTGGCTCCTGTATCAAATAGAATAGTAACATCACTACCTCTGATCTTACCTAAGGCCTCAATAATAATATCCTAGTGCTCTGCCTGGCAGTTATCCACCACTAAAAATACCATGTGGGACTTTCCCCTATTCTCAACTGTTAGTTCTGACATTGCTGCATGATGATTACCACCCTAGGGAAACTCTCTAGCTATGTGCCCCATGGTACCACAATTGTAACATGGCCCACGTGCCTGAACCTGATTGCCCAAAGGTTTGAAGTACTGAGACCTTGCGGTCCTAGAAGACCTGCTATAACCACCCCTAGCAGACTGCTGAGTCCGTGATGAAGGTGTATAAGGTGCCTGTGGTCTCTGGTCCTTTCTGGGACCCAGTGTCTGCCATTGCTTGGGCATAGAGCCCTGCTGTACCTATGGTGGCCTCTATCGTTGGCTTTGCTGAGACTAATGTGGCTATTGCTGTTGTGGGGTTCTGGATGAACCCAAAGAGTACCTCTGATTCCTCTTCCATGGGGATTTCTGATATCCTGAGGCTTGGGATATAGGATTATGGTTCTGAGACCTATCCCTAGTGTCTTGTGGCCCTCTAACTATCTCTTCGGCCACTAAAGCTCTGTCCACTATGAACCTCAATTTCCCTGAAGGTACCATGCGTACCCTATATGAAATCAAAGTATTCAAACCCTTGATAAACTGATTTACCTATAGCTTGTCGTCCCCTATGTATTCCACACAAGTTAGGAGATCGAGAAACTTGCCCTCATATTGGGCTACTGAAAGTACCCATTGTTGAAGATCATGAAACTCATTAATGTAGTGTTGTCTAAACTGCTTTGAGACATACCGGGCTTTGAAAAGCTTGAGGAAATATTCCCAAGAAAGGGTATTAATTTTTAAGTGCCTCTTGGACTCCTCGTGCCTCCATGAAGTGGATGCTTGGTCTCTAAACATGAGAATAAATTAATGTGCTCTAAGGTTGCTACCATAATTACACAACCTGAAACACATCTCAAGGCTTAGAAGCCAAGACTTTGCACCTGCCCCATCTGCTTCTCCTAAGAATGGAGGTGGTTTGAGTCTCATTAACTCTATTATCTGATTCCCAATATCAGGTGCTTTATCGAACCTCTGTGCCTCCACCCTAGGAATAATCCCTAGTCCTCCAATGGACCCCACTTCCTTCTCAACATGATTCTCACCAAACCTAGGAGGTGGGCTCCTACTTCTCTCTCTAGCGGAGGACCCAGGTCCTTCTAAATCCTGTTGCATATTCTGTTGAATAACTAGAGGCATATGATCTAGTATAAGTCTGACAAAATTCTGAAAGGCCTGTAACAATGTTGCATTTGGATTTGGAAGTGGTTCAGAAGGTGGACTCCAATTTCCTCCATGATCCTCTATCTTAGGTTGTACCTCCTCGCGAGTTGCGGGGGCACGTCGTTGACCATGCCCTTGCTTACGGGCTAGTCGAGTAACATGTGACATCCAACACATACAAGACAAAGCTTAGTGATAACGCAGTGGGTTAGGTTCCCAGTGTTGCTAAACATGGCTCTAATACCAAAATGTCATGCCCAAAAATTGGGCAAAAACACACGAACAATTTTTTTTAAAACACGCTAAAGGTTTAACAAACTATCTCAAGGATAACATCTACACACAAACTGATGTAGAGGGAAATAATTATCTAAACAAGTTTAAGTGAGTCAAACATCTCAAGGGTCCAACTAGAAGAGGGTTGACCAAGTTTGACTAAGCTAGCTAAGACTCAAACTATGAAAAATAACCTTTAGAACTATTCTATAAGGATCCCTAAGCTACATGCTTTGATCCTCATACAAATCAAGATGGTTAACTAAAGTCAACTAGAGTTGACCCAAAAGTCAACCATGCATCGAATAAGGTGAAAAGGAGTTACTAGGGTCCGCTAAATCCTAAGGAAGGCTCACGTAGGTAAATCGAGACAGTTGACCAAAATTCAGCCAAAGTTGACTAAAAAGTCAACCATGCTTCGATAAGTGCAAAACTGAAGACCGAGGCTCTAAAGGGTACAAGGAATACTTGGGCACGGAAAATGAGATGGTCGAACAAGTTTGACCACGGGTGACCCAAAGTCAACCGTGCATGATGTTGGTCCAAGGTAATGATAATACCCTTTAAATGGGTAATCATGATGATAAGGGGTTGGCTTGACCCTCTTATCGATAAATAACATCGAAAAGTTGATTTGGTTTAAAGGAGATATTTATTCATTAAACTACGATTTAAACATTTAAATTTGAATACTAATTTACAAATTACCCTTTAATCATTAAATAGTCTAACATTAAGAAAACTATAATTTAGATGTTGCTAATCTATTAAATAAAATTAGCTTTTAAATGGAATTCATTTACCAATAAATTAACTTATAAGAAATAACATCTAAGAAATATTAAAATTTTAAACAAATGATATTAAAGGCAACTTCTAGAAGTATCCATATAAGAAGTCCACATTCATACTTAATCCAATTTAATAGACAACATTAGTATTTCAAAATAAATCTAATCCTTAAAGGGTCATTAAATCCAATTTAAACAAAAAATCAAATATAAAAATTAATCATATCTTTTATTATAAAAATATAATTTAATAAAAGTCTATTTAAACCTTTTAATAATAAATCAAAATCCTATAGATAAACATGTTACAAATTACAACCCTAAACTCTAAAGTTCATTCTTTTTTATCACATACATACTAACCCTAAAAAAAATCTTTATGTTTATCCTTGTTGCAGGGCAGTGACAAAAAGGTTTTATGGAGCAGCGGTTTATCTCTTCTTTCCACAGCGGGCGGAGTATGCAGTGGTGGTGGCCACAACAAAGGAAAGCGATACAGCTCTAGGGGCGAGGCAAAGGTGTCAAGGGAGGGGTCAACCACCGCCCTCCCCATGGAAGTTCGTCACCCTGCCTTCGCAAGCGCAGCCGCTCACGGGTGTGGGAGGCTGCCCTCCCCACGCCCTCAAACAAAGAAAGGAGAGGAGGGGGGTCGGGCATGGCTTCGACCTGCTTGCCCTATGTAACAAATTTTTTTTGTAAACATTACAAGCATTTCACCTTCCTAGAAAAACAACGCAACAACATTTTTAAGCTTTCAGTTAAGTAATATATATATATATATATATATATATATATATATATATATATATATATATATATATATATATATAAAACAAAGCATAGCATATAAATGATAAAACAAAGACTGGTGAATAAAAAAAATTCTGAGACAAAACAGGGGCTATAAGGAGACATTTTTTTAAAACTTTTATTTCATAATTAGCATCTATAATTTGTTGCTAACACATTATAGGAAAACTATTTCGATGAGCATAAAATTTATTTCTTTTAATTTATTTTTTAAAAACTCTAAGTATAAAAGTTAATGCTCTCTCTCTTTGTTTAACCATAATCTTTAATTCCTCCTAAAAACAAAAAGAAAATGAATTCTATAGTCATACATAGATTTAACAATATAGATTTTTATGAAATTTACTAAATGTATGATAAAATGGTTATTAAATTCATTCATAGTTGTAGCAATTTCAACTTTCTACATTAAGGAATATGAAATAAGACTTGCAACTATATTTCCACAAAACCTCCATTCCGGTACATATCAAGCTTTGATTACATAAACGTTCAAATTTACTTACACATTATGATTACAAATTAATCCCAAAATTCAAAGCAAGGTTACAATGAAGTAATGAGATTCCAAAATAATAAAAGGTTTACAAACTTCCTTAAGGGGTCAATGCAACTCTGAAACTATGAAATACTCATACATTAAAGGTTACAATGTTATAGTTCTAGTGGTTCCATCTTTCACTTAAAGATAAATTTCAAGATCCTACATTCATCAGAAACATGTATATATGAGGTTGATAATTGAGGCTCACCTCCCAACCTAGACCTTTTCAAGGTCACCCCCGAGCTTGGGGATCTAGAGTGGAACGAGATACAAACAGGTAATACAGAACTCACAGAAAAACACTTACAAATATATCCAAACATTGAAAACTTCCCAACACATGGTAGGACAGGAGGAAGGTCTCCAAGAGGCCTTCCTAAAAAATAGGGGTAGTGGTAGACTAAAAATTAGGAGAATCCAAGTTTAGAAAAATAATCATCAAGCCACACATGGACTTGAAATGACCATCTACAAAAGATGCAGTCATGAATAATAACCTCCTTATGCCCCCCAGGTGCCCTTAGGCCCTACTTGGCATCATGACTATCATAAAAACCCATGTCTTTCCCTCCTCACATAGGAGACTTTAAAATAAAGTATAGTAATTTACTACCACCCTCTTCAAGGTTACTCTTCCCTCCCAAGGGTGAGTGTGCTTTGAAGAATCTCATTGAAAATATAACACAAATTTAAACATAAAAAATAAAACTCCAAGAAATCAACTTGAAAATAATATAGAAATTACATAGGACTCCATTAATGGGGTTTCAAGTTCAAGAACACACAAAAATCATGAAGTCTATTCTAAAAGAACCAACCTTACTCCAAAGCTAAGGTAAGTTTAAAGTTTGATGATGAGCTATCCTTCCAAGTCTCTTTCTCCAAAAGGGCTCCTTCAAATCTTGAATATGTCTCTAAGAGTAGAGAGTGGTGATCACCCAAATCTTCCTAAAACCTTCCCTATATAGGAAAACCTCCAAAATATCTAAAAGTAACCAAAGGTTTGGTGACCCTAACCATCCCTTTCTTCCCACTTTCCTTCATTCTTCATAAATGAAGTTAAATGTAACCTTGGAAGAAAAGAGAGCTTAACCAAAGTTACACTCCTTTTCAATTTCGTTCAACTTTGAAAATGAGAGTTTAGGGGAGCAATAAATGAGTTTAGAGGCTCATTTATGGTTGAAAATGACCCCTAACCCCTAGGGTACCAAGTTGGGTAGCTAAAAATGACCCCGGTTATGTTCTGGAGCCTAAAAGACTCTTCTAAACTACACCTAAAGTTAACCCACGGATTTCTAAGTCAAGTTTACTATATAAAAACTTTTAGCCTTGGGTAGGCTTGGGTACTACACTTAGGTAACCCTAGTTAACCCTACACTTATCCATGGTTCCCTTTACTATCCATGTCAACACTTAATTGCAACTATTGCCAAAATTGGCAAAATATATTTAAACAAATGACATGGCTTAATCACATTAACTTTAACTAATTTAAATACACACATGCAAACCACATATACAATGAGGTCCATGTTTCTTTGTATAAATAGGACCTTGGAATTAACAGAATATAACATAGTTTCCAATATTGGGTCCCTGATTTAGATCCATGGTCAACTATCCCTGCACACTCATTGCACACATTAGTAGGTCCAAAATAATATGATATGGAAGCATAATACGACATCAATAATACATTGAATATAAACTATATCTGCATTAGAACTTAAATAAACATATCATCGGTTTGCTAAACCAAATTTCATCAAAATAAATCCACACATTTAATCCCATATATGACATTATCATAAACTGAAAATAAATCAAAACATATAGTATCTCGAGTGTACCCTGATTACATAATCAGGTACTCAATATATAACATAGGATTTCAGATATCCTTAAATACATAAGAGTCTCAATAGTCAAAGTATATCTAAGCATATAATCACTGAAAGCATGTGAAATAAAGGAGTAAAACTAGGACAGTCTAATGTAGGTCTCACAAGATCTTTCCACTATTTCTATGTATGTGAAATTGAGGCATCTGCTTTTTTTGGTAACATGTCACTTGATTTTCCATCTACTTTGATACATATTTAAGTCCTTTATAGGGCTGATAATTTCAATGACATATTATTTCTTTGTGGTCACATTAATACCGAACTTTGGGCTTCAAAAATATGGGCAAATAACTTTTTCTAACTACATGTATTGTTGCTATGATTGAAATAGGTACTTGGGTTTTCCAACAAGTTAGTAGCCTGAATGGATGACATGTAAATTAAAAAAAATTATGGACAGTAATAGTTATTGTAGGTTAAAAATTTTGAAAATTGATATGCAAAAGAACTACACAAATTAAATAGGAAATTTTGAAACCTACCTGGAATCACTAGTATTTTGACAAACATAATCTATCAAAGAAATTATTGATCCTATCTTCAATGATTGTGAGAAGAAGAGATCATTGATTTTTTTTCAGAAATATGGACAATTACATATAAATCCTAGTATACAACACAATTTTGTATCATTCTACCTTACTTTTATTCAAGGCTAATTTATTTAAAGATAAAATAAGAAGGAATGACCTTGAAACATGTGCACTATTAATTGGTTGTATTGCATTGGAGTCAACACATGGTCCATATCAATGGCCTAAATAAAGGGTTTTTCAAATACAAAGGAACAAGAATAAAAAATGAAGCATTCACATTCAAAACATAAAAATTATATAAACCTATCTAAACAAGAAACACGAGACTTCTCATTCTAAAATTGGACTATCAGTCGTATTCATGTCTTTGATTATTCTATCGACAATGCAATGTAAACACTATCAGATTTCTACAATCTATATCAATGTATTTTTGTTTTTTGGGTTTGATTATTTAGAAAAAATTTAGCATCAACGTCAATGATGGATAATGTAGTGTGATCCACCATCATTTGTATTTCTTTTTATCTCTTTCATCTTGATGATGGATCATGTAGTGTGATCCGAAACGTTGATGCTAAAAGAATGTTACACAATCAAACCTAGAAAAGAAAAATACAATGCAATGTAGTTTTGAAATGGGAAACTTAACACATAAATTTTAAAATATGAATACATGACATGTTATGAAGAATGGAAAATTTATGATTACAATCAAAAGAACTACATTTAAAATTTTAGTGTCAACTATGAGTAGTTAGATTTGAGCTTTGAAGCATAAACGTTATGTTGGTACTCTCATTATTTCAGAGTACCATGTTTAATTTTGCAGAGACATCCATGAATTGCCACAGAAAACAATAGTCCCATAGATCCCATGTTTTAATTTTGAGAGTGGAGGATCATGGGGATGGATGGCTTATGGTTCTACCTTGGCCTAGGGGTTTTTCTACCCATCTGCGAAGTGAGTTTGAGTGACCAGTTTGAATGAGTTTCATGGTTGCCTTATTCTACGTCATTTTTCTAAAAGAAATGCTTAAGGAATTTATCCCACATTGGCCATGTTGGAGAATGCCTAAATGTTTTTATATCACAGTACAAATAAGTTAAGTGCCAAAAAGGCACACACCTTTTGGCAGTTGGCTTGAAGGGAGGGACTTAGTGACAGACAACTGGCGGTTACATTAGGAAGTTTTGGTGGGCCTGTGGTTAGGTCAGAGGATAGGTGGCACATTGTTGCTATCCCATAAAGGAAATGAAGAGCAGTGAGAAATTCCATGGGATAGCGAGGTTGTGACGCGTGGCAATGTGGGAGAAGCAAGATGAACATGTATGCAAGGTACCAGGTGTCAATTTCTCGCGATCCCGTGAAGAGATTGAATAGGACAGAGAAAGGTCATTGGATCATGAAGGAGTGACACATGTCAAGGTTGACCAAGTGGATCGATGATGTGGCAAAGGTGACAAAAAATAAAAAGGTGCCATGTGGCATAGGCGACGACACAAATAGTAGGCTGAGGTGGACAGGTGAGATCTTCTCATGATCCTGCAATCTTAATGAAGAGGAAAGAGAAACAAACTGGGATTGTGAGATTCCAACATGTGTCCAAGATGTGGAGATGAAGTAAATAAAGCAATGGGACTGAGGGTGACAGGTGTTGAGTTATCGCGATCCCACTTTCAGAGTGAGTAGGAGTGAGAATACCATGGGATTGTGAGAGTGCGACGTGTGGTAGGAAGGTGAAGCAAAAAAGGTTAATGTGAGCTCAAATCTAATGGTCTTCGTGATCCTACATAGGAAGTTTCAATATGGATATAGAGAAAAAATTATGAGATCTTTCCACGTGTCCTAGGTTGATATTAAGATTGCTGGGGCCAGCGCGATTGAGGTAATGAGAAAGTGGTTCCAAAGGTCAATCAGGGCCTGCCACGGGGTGGTCGTCGGATGGTTGACCAGGGTCATGGTTACTTTTTTCTTGGGTTCCTAGGTGATTAAAAGTTGATCCAATAGCTAGGTTTTAAAGTGGAGTTTAGGTTTAAATGTGAGCCATTGGGTGTTTTTTGACACGCCAAAGTGACTGTTAGTAGGGGTTGTTTGAATCTTCTTCTATTCTTGAGGGTTTTAGTGGTCATGACACATGTTTCAAGTTGCAGAAAGGTAGATGGATGAGGTTGGATCTATGGGTTGACATAAATGTGATCGGGGATGCAGATCAGATCTTTTGAGCAGAATCATATTTTTGAGTCGGTCAGACAAAGAGAGGATATTTTTCAACATATTAGATTTGAAGAGGGGACATATCAATCTTAGGGTTTCCCTCTTCTATATATTCTAATCTTTTCTCTATTGTAAAGGTTTTGAATTTTTTCTTAAGAAGTAGGTTCCAAAATTCTATAAAAAGTAGGTCCCAATAGTAAGTTGCTTGCTGGTTTTGAGAAAGCCTTATAAAATCATGTGGTTAAGTCATTGATAAATCTTTTTGCAAGTTTTGAGTTTATAAGTTCTACCTTTATTGTATGCCAGAGATAGCACAAAAATGTTTATAGAAATATGTTGTTGGTCTAGATATCTCCAGTGTATAATGTTTTTATGTTTTGGATGAACAAAATCAAGGGTTTTATTCATTCAGTGCATTGTTATGATGTATGTGATTTCTTTTTTAGACTTTGATCCAAGGGGTCAGTTAAATTCTTGATAGGAGGTTTTTTATCTTTTTTCAAATGCTTGATTAGGATTGCAGATCTGATAGGGTTAACTACAAGGGATTGTGATAAGTAGGTTAGGCTAGGATTGTTGTTGAGTATATTGTAAGGCAATGTTCTTAGATCACATGCTATAGATTAAACTATGTTATACCATATTGTATTTCTTTTGACTCCATTTCCCAATGGGATGAGAAACTGGTCTTGGTTAGTATGGGTTTTATAAGATTATTTTTTCTTAGATCCATGTTGTTCTTACTATAAAACAATTGATTAAATCAAGAATATCTTTACTTTTATATTTTTGTATTTTTGTTACCCTACCCCAATCTCATGCTCCATGAAGGTTGATGTTCAATGGATAACTAACCAATATCTAGTATCTCCTTGTTGTGTTGAGTTTTTGTGAGATTGTGTGCAGTGGTGATTTCATCTCATGCTCCATGCAATTTGAGGATCACTATAGAATGATCCCTTCTAGTAGCATTATCCTTGTTATTGTTGAGCCTTTTGTGAGATTTGTGCTTTATGTTAATGCTAGTTGTGAGCTTCATTTTGTGTATTTGTTAAAGGGAGTTCCCGCTGGGTCTTCCAGAACCCTAAGTGTAGAAGGATAGTTTAGTATCCTTGTCAATTGGTCCAGTCCTCTTAAGAATCTAATAATTGGAGTTGGATTCTCTTTAGAATGTTTTGAAGAGTGTACTGGTATCTTTGAAGTGTAAAACCTATCTAGAAACAAACACATTAGATCTTATGGATAGGGATGAAACATCCATAAGGTAGGCCTAGCTAGATTTTTAAATTGTAACATAAATTTATTACTATAGTTTGACTTGTAATGATCATTTATTAGGTTTTTAATCTAGTGTAAATACACAGAAGGCAAGGCTTTCTTTTAGCTTATTTGTACAAGAAAAATCATCAAGCACATAAGGAACTTGGACAATGTGATTGATTTCCTCTATATTTATAGTGAACACTTTCAAAAATCTATTTAAATGTGACTTGTATCGAAAATATAAGTTTAAATCTCGTAACCTAACAAGTTTAATAGTCTTTATATACTTCTAGTTATATATATGGAGTACTTCTTATTCACATCTAAAAATTAATGTTTGATTTATTAATCTCTATACTAACTATTTCATGAATTATTTTCATCCTAAATTAATATAGGTATTATCAAGGTACTTAAATCTTTACAACTTGCTATATAAACTTAGAATTGCATTATCAAACTTAAAACAATGAATTGTTGACTAAAACTGTACAATAAATTTTAGGCACATGGTATAAGAACTTACAATATTTGTATTTCGTGCTTGGTCAGAGTTCCCAGACACCATTTCCTTTTACATAGTATCAAACATTGTCTTCACAAAATTGTCTTGTACAAATGAAAGCACTCAAAATTACTTTTCTAAATGTATTCAATTTGATTCTTGACTAAAAATGTCTAACAGACGTAAAGTACATGGAATTTCAGCAAGTGCCCAACATGTTTTAGGTATATGCACTTTGAACTCATAGTATTTATATTTTGTGCTTGGTCAAAATCCCCAAATGTCATTTCCTTTAACATGGTATCTAACATTGTCTTCACATAAGTGTCTTGTATACATGCAAACACTCGAAATTACTTTTCTAAACATATCCAATTAGATTCTTGATTGAAAATATCTAATAAATGTAAAGTAGATGAATTTTCAGCTTGTGATATTTTTCTTTTTCCTTTGCTTAGAATTAGTAGAGACCATTTCCTCTGACATAGTACTGTCTAATATAGTGTTTCTAGAATTGATGCAGAGTGGACAGTCAGAAGCCCTAAGCAGACTAGGTATCCTCCAAATCTTCAACACCAAGAGGTAAAGTTCCTCTATACTTATCACAAGTGTAGAAATGACTTGTTTCTAGATTATCAAAACCTATTCCCAACAGGGCAACCTAACCACTAGGTTCAATCAAGCCTCTAACACCAACTCCCAATGGTTGGATTATTAGACACTTACACCAATTTGAAAAAAACTCCCCATGAAATGACTCCAAGGAATAGGGGTGGCCTATGCTACATGATTTGGTCTATTTAGGTCCCTAAGACAAGAATCCAATGATCCTACTCACCATACACACTAATTTGGTCATGGTTGCTATGATAAGCCTCTTCTAGGCTTGTAGCCTTTTCAAATGGAAATATGGGCTTAGTTTGAAAGTGTTACACATAACCCCCTAAAAAAATTAGAGTTTCAAGTACCCTTTATGGCCGAATGGATTATACCAAAGCATCAATTATTGGAATAACAAGGAAAATAGAAAGACACACTATTTTGCCTAAACAAATAGGACTAATTATGCTTCCAATTACTCTACAGGTACCTCTTCTGTATAACAAGGACCCAATCCAACACTTGGATCATGTGAAGGGATGCACAAGGACCTCTCAAACTCAACTTCAGGTCTTGATGAATCTCCTAGGATGAATTATGTGGACTGTACTCAATCGCTTGATTGGTGCACACATGGACATGTACACCTAGGGCATCATGGAAACCCATCTCCCTGTATTTTATCAAACCCAACCTGAATAATCTTAAAGATAATTGTCAATACATGATTTCCACCAAGGTTCATTAGATTCCCATGGTGGAAACAAGAAATATGTACAATTTTTGATGAAACCCTAATTTAGGGCCTACAAATCAAGCATCAGGAGTAAACATACAATAACTTTCAAAACACAAAATATTAGGGAATGAGACAAAAATAAAATGGAAGATACTTCACAGAGCTACCTTAATCTATCAAACTTTCATTTCCAACCTTCTGTACCTATCTGTACCAATTGATTATTTCTTGAATTTGCAGGAAAATGGTGATTTTTATTGATTTTGAATGCCAAGTTACAAAAGTTATCCTACCACCTGCCTATAAGGGATTTTGTAGGAATTACCAGCAGTTACATTCACTCTTTAAACTAATTATCCATTTGGGAATGGTTTTTACAATATTTGACAAAAGTTGTCAAAGTTGCTTGACAACTTTTTAGCAATTTCGTAATATTTTTCAACTTTTCACTCTAAGTGACCAAACTTGGTCCAAACCTATTATTTATGATCCCACATGGATTTAAACATGATAAAACATGTAAATATGAGAAAATAACCTATATTTAAGGTTTTGGACATTAGTTGACCAAGGGCTTATAAAATGCCAATCTTGGAACTAGGTCTTACAAAGGGTGTCCAATATGAAACCTTTGATTCTAACATGACCTAAAAGACACTAGGACCTTCAAGGATTCTATAAGTTCCAAAAAAAAAACTTAGGTTAACTAGGGTTCTCCTGCACCATACTCCCTATGAGGTTTTGAACTCAAGTTCCCACTTGAGGTTAACTAATCAAGAGTGATGCCATGCTGTTTGATTTATTCCTCTATCATCCAGGTAGCAGGTAGAATCAATGTTAGGGAGTCCTTTCCACTTTACTAGATACTGCATACACTTTTTCATCCTTGTTTGCTTCAGAACCTTGGACTCAAGAAATGTTTCCAACACCACTGGTTTTCTTTGTGGAAGGTTTGTGACATAGTCTCCATCCTCCTCATTTTGTGGATCCTGCACATTGGTCATATCTGAAACACATTTGTAAGGGGTGAGATTTGAAACATTAAATATAGGAGAAATTGATAATATAGGAGGAAGAGATATTTCATAGGCATTTTCACCCATCTTGTTGAGAATGGTGCATGACCCAACTTTCTTCATATGTAACTTTGAATATCTTCCCTTGTGTAGTCGCTCCTTTCTTAGGTAAGCCCAAACTTTATCTCCAATTTGGAAGTGGATTTCTCTTCTTTTCTTGTCTACTTGTGCTTTGTATTTCATGGTGGATTGTTTCAATGTTTCTTTCACTTATGCCTGCACTTAGGTGATCAGTTTTGCCAATTCTTCACCTTGTGCACTAACTCTGAAATTAGAAGGTAATTCCACCAAATCTAATGGACCTTTTGGGTGAAGTCCATAAACAATTTGAAAATGTGTTTTGCCAGTAGATATGTTCATTGAATCATTGAATGCAAACTCTGCTTGAGGTAAGATCATCTCCCAACTTTGGGAATGCTTTTTATTCAGACATCTTAGGAGTTTTCCAAGTGACCTATTTACCACTTCAGTTTTCCCATCAGTTTGTGGGTGATAGGAAGAGCTATAGGTCATATTTGTGCCAAGATTTTTGAAAAGAGTCCTCCAAAAATGTCCTTGAAATTTAACATCTCTTTCTAAAACTATTGTCTAAGGTAATCTATGAATTATGACTACTTCTTTTAAGAAGAGATGTGCTATGTGAGATGCATCATTTGTTCTTTTACAGGGAACAAAGTGGACCATTTTGCTAAATCTATCCACTATGACAAACACATAGTCAAAACCCTGTTTGGTTCTAGGTAAACCCATTACAAAATCCATTGAAATTGATTCCCATGGCCTAGTGGGAATAGTTAGAGGCTAGTATAGGCCTTGGTTAGTAGATACACCTTTGGCTTGTTGACAAATAGTACAAGTTTCTATGAAATTTTTGATTTCATTTCCCATTTTTGGCCAAAAGTAACTCCTCTTTACTTGGTCTGTTGTTTTGTCTATTCCAAAATGACCTCCTAAGCCACCACACTATTTTTTTTTATGATTTTTATTCTCATGGAACATTTAAGTATGCATAATTGAGCCCGTTTGAACAAGAGCCCATTCTGAATTAGAAAATCCAAAAAATCTGTATGATATTTACCTATCATTTTGGTGCATAACTAAAAAATTTCTCCAAAATATGGATCATCTGCATACAAATGTTTTAGTGAGTCGATCCACACACTCTGAAGTTGTACTTATTCAACCAAACCAACCCTTCTACTTAGGGCATTAGCCACCTTGTTTTCTACCCCCTTCTTGTGCTTAATGTTGAATGTAAATGCCTGCAATTGTTTCATCCATTTGATGTGTTTGACTCCAAGTTCTTCCTGAGTATTTAAGAAACTCAATGCATGGTTGTTAGTATAAACAATAAACTCTTTTGGGAGTAAGTAACGACTCCATTTTTTTAGTTCTTGTACCATTGCATAAAGTTCTAAATCATATATAGAGTACCTTTTCTTGGCATCATTTAGCTTTTCAGAAAAGAATGCTACAACCTTACCTTCTTGGCTCAAGACTGCTCCAATTGCCAAGTTACTTGCATAAGTTTCAATAGTAAATACCTTAGTGAAGTTAGGAAACACTAGGATTGGATATTGGGACACTCTATTCTTTAGGTATTAGAATGCATCTGCAGCCTCTTTAGTCCATTCAAATGTGATCTTTTTACCTCCTTTGATATTGTCCAACATGGGAGCACACACATGACTAAAATTCTTTATAAATTTCCTATAGAAAGTGGAAAGGTCATGAAAACTTAAAACATCACCTTGGTAAGTTCCATTTTTAGGGTGCCTTGTGAGATGACAAACCCTAGGAACACAAGTTCCTTCTTCATAAACATACACTTCTCCAAGTTAATCACTAACTTGTACTGATGAAGTCTCCTCAAAACTTGTTCCACATGTCCAATATGTTCTTCTCTTCTATGAATTTAAAACAGTATGTCATCAAGATAGATTACTACAAAGTTTCCAATAAAATCAATGAAAATCTCATTCATGAGCCTCATGAATATTCTTGGGGCATTGCTTAACCCAAAAGGCATGACGATCCATTCAAAAAGGCCCTCAGTTGTTTCAAATGCAATCTTCCATTCATCACCTGGATTTATTCTGATTTGGTGATATCCTGATTTCAAGTCTATCTTGGTGAAGTAACAAGCAGTGCCTAATTGATCAAGTAAGTCTTCCATTCTTGGAATGGGAAATCTGTATCTTATGGTTATTTTTTTTTATGGCCCTACTATCTGTACATAACCTCCACTTTCCATCTTTCTTGGGTGCTAGGATAGATGGGACAACACATGGGCTAAGGCTCTTTTGAATTAGTCCTTTCTCTAACAGTTCATTGACCTATTTTGTAATCTTTGCATGGTGAGCAGGTGTCATCTTGTATGGAGCCTTATTAGGTAATGAATAACTAGGTATTAGGTCTATTTGATGACTGATTTCTCTTAAGGGAGGGAGGCTTGCAGGCAATTCACTAGCAGTGACATCACTATATTTGTTTAAAATTTCCTTAAATTTATTTGGTATGGGATCCTTATCATCAGATCTTATGCTATCCTTGGGTTTAGAGATCAGTACAAAACCTTTAGTCTTAGGTTCTTTCAATACTTGCAACATTTCCTTTTAACCTATGGTGATAACAGTAGGTTCTTTCTCAGTTTTAGCATCAGGCAGGGGCTTCATGGTAAATGTTACCCCATTCTTGGTGATGGAGTAGGTGTTCTTCCTACAAAATGATGTGTGGCATCCACATCATATTTCCAAGGTCTACCTAGTAAGATGTGGGAAGCATCCATTTCCACTACATCACAAAGTACTTTATCTTTAAAATCTGCTATAGAAAATTCTACCCATGCTTGTTCAGTTACTAGAGTTTGTTGACCTTTGGTTAACCAAGAAACATGGTAGGGAAAGGGGTGTGGTTTCTAAGGTAGGTTTTATTTTTGGACCATTTCAAGAGACACCAAATTTTCAATTGAACCTGAATCAATGAGGAGATTACATACCTTTCCATGGCACTTGATCTTTGTCCTGAAGAGGCTCTTCCTTTGAGGTGGTTCATGGATTTGTAGTACTTGTAGGAAAGTTTGTCTCGTCATCAAACATGCTACTTCCTCTTGTTCTAAATCCCTTGGATTGGTGTCATCCTCTTGTTTGTCTTCTTGAATGAGTTGTGTCCTCCTTTCTCCATGGTTGTTGCTATTCCTTTTCTCCAGGAATCTCCCTGCATGGTGTCCAGGTTGGTTGCAACAGTAACATTTCAAAGGTCCATTTCCTCTTCCTCTTCCTCTGTTGAAGGGTCTCCTTCCTCTAAAGTTCCCTCTGAAATTGGATTCACCATGTTCTTTGGCTATTAGCCTTGGTAAGGGGTCTTGCAGCTGATGCCACTATATTTTCCTCTACTCCAAGAGGTACCCCTTCCTCTGAAACTCTTTCCACCATCATTGCTCTTTCCTTTGCCAAAGTCTTTCTTTCTTTTCCATTTCTCCTCTACCTTGATTTCCATCTGATAACATTTGTTTAATGATGTAGGGCTGTGTAGGCTTAGTTCTTATTGAATGGACACTTTGAGGCCATTCATGTATCTTGCTAGTTTTTCTTCCTCATTCTCTACTGCATTAGTCTTCATGCATAGTTTTAGGAACTCCTCAGTGTATGAGCCTACATTCATCTCTTTTTTATTTAGGTTTTTATTCCTTCTATGGAGTTGTACCCCATAATATTCAAGTACATATGTCTCCTTTATCAATGGTATCATCTTGTTCCATGAAGTGATCATGCTTCTACCATTCTTCACCCTCTCTGTTTGGATGAAAATCCACCAAGTTAGGGTTGCTCCCTTCAACTTGGATTTTTCCATCTTTCCTCTTTGCTTCTCAGAAATGTCTTCACGCTCAAAGAAGCTTGTCAAGGCCTCAATCCAATCTAAGGCCAAATCTACATCCATCTTTCCTTTGAAAGTTGGTAAGTCCAACTTCTCCTCCATAGTTCTTCTCCCCATAGACTTTAAGGCATCTAAGAGGGGTTTCTGGTCTTCATGAATTTTCTCATCTTGATCAGGAGTTTCATCTTCCTCTTCACTCCCTTCTTCACCATCAAACATGTATTCTCTTCCTCTCTCTACCTTGTTCTCGAGTTCTTGAAGCCTCTTGGTCAGGGATGCATTCGCTTCCTTCTGTTCTCTCACAATCCTTGTAAGTTCCATGTTTGTAACCCTTGCAGGGATTTCTTCATCCTCAGGAGAAAACATAGCTCTAATACCACTTGATGCAGAGTGGACAGTCAGAAGCCCTAAGAGGAATAGGTATCCTCGAAATATTCAAAACCAAGAGGTAAAGTGCCTCTATACTTATCACAAGTGCAAAAATGACTTGTTTCTAGGTTATCACAATCTATTCCCAACAAGGAAACCTAATCACTAGGTTCAATCAAGTCTCCAACACCAACTCCCAATGGTTGGCTTATTAGGCACTTACACCAATTTGACAACAACTCCCCATGAAATGACTCCAAGGACTAGGGGTGACCTATGCTCAAGGATTTGGTCTATTTTGGTCCCTAAGACAAGAATGCAATGATCCTACTCACCATACATACTAATTTGGTCATGGTTGTTATGATAAGCCTCTTCTAGGCTTGCAACCTTTTCAAATTGAAATTTGGGCTTAGTTTGAAAGTGTTCCACATGGACCCCTAAAAAAAGTAGATATTCAAGTACCCTTTATGGCCAAATGGATTATACCAAAGCATCAATGCTTGGAAACACAAGGAAAATAGAAAGACACACTGTTTTGCCTAAACAAATAGGACTAATTAGGCCTCCAATTACACTAAAGGTACAACTTCCATATAAAAAGGACCCAATTAAACACTTGGATCATGTGAAGGGACACACAAGAACCTCTCAGACTCAAATTCAGGTCTTGATGAATCTCCTAGGATGAATTATGTGGACTGTACTAAATCGCTTGATTGGTGCACACATGGACATGTACACATAGGGCATCATGGAAACCCCATCTCCCTACATTTTATCAAACCAAACCGTCATAATCTTAAAGAGAATTATAAATACATGATTTCCACCAAGGGTCATTAGATTCCCATGGTGGAAACAAGAAATATGTACAATTTTTTATGAAACCCTGATTTAGGGCCTACACACCAGGCAACAAGAGTAAAAATACAATAAATTTCAAAGAATATAAGATTAGGAAATGAGACCAAAATAAAATGGAAGATACATCATAAGGCTACCTTAATCTGTCAGACTTTCATTCCCAACCTTACGTACCTGTTCGTACCAATTGACTATTTCTCGAATTTGTAGGAAAATGGTGAATTTTATAGATTTTGAATGCCAAGTTACAAAAGTTATCCTACTACCCCCATATAATGGATTTTTTAGGCATTAAAAATGGTTAAATTATTTATTTAAACTAATTATCTTTTTGGGAATGGTTTTTACAATATTTGACAAAAGTTGTCAAAGTTGCTTGACAACTTTTTAGCAATTTTGCAATATTTTGCAACTTTTCACTCTAAGTGACCAAACTTGGTCCAAACCTATTATTTATGATCCCACATGGATCTAAACATGATAAAACATGTAAATATGATAAAATAACCTATATTTAAGGTTTTGGACATTATTTGACCAATAGTTGACCAAGGGCTTATAAAATGCCAATCTTGGAACTAGGTCTTACAAAGGGTGTCCAATATGAAACCTTTGATTCTACCTTGACATAAAGGCCAATGGGAACCTCAAGGAATCCATAAGTTCCAAAAAAAACACTTAGGTTAACTAGGGTTCTCCTGCACTAGGAATTGTCCCATATAAATAGTCTACCAAGTTGTTTAAATGTAAGTTTTCTTTAAAATAGAATTTTAATTCCTGTAATCTAACTATTTTGATAGATTTCATGTAATTGCAATATTATATAAAAGAAGTGGATTTATTTTGTATATATTTTAATTTCAAGTATTTTCATCTCCAATTAGACAATTTTATCAATATTCCTTTGATCAAGATAAAGAGAGGCATCGTCCATGTATTTACACACTCGTAGTTTCTTATTAGAAATTTTCATTTAATTTACTTATATCAAAATATTGGAGTGTTGATTGTAAATGTTTAAGAGGCTTGGGGTACATGTAACATGAGATTACAATGTTTTTGTTTCCTTCTCAGTCAAAATATCCACACGAGACCTTGTTTGAAACACTATCTAATGTTATGCTTTCACAATTTTCTTTTATCAATGTGAGGCTGCCATAACAAAACACATAAGACATTATATGAGAAAATTGCATTATCATGAATAGGGAACAAAGACCTCTTTGAATTGCTAATAGACTCTTTTGTGGTGTTTCTTTGACCTTGCAACAACAAGATTCAAACTCACCCAGTTTAGTATTTTTTATACATAAAGTATGCTTTGCATACTTTAGTGAATGAAGTTATTGTCAAACAAACTCTTGTATAAAGAAAAACACACCATATCAAAAGATACAACAAATTAGAATAAATGAAAATGACATGAAAAGGAAACAAAAAATAGAATAGACCCAATACACGAACAACAATTTTGAACCTATGCATTTAAATTAATAAAACATATAATAAACTTGAATAATTAACTTTTTTTTTTGGAAAAGGTGGCAAGCCACATAATGTATTAGTATATAATAAAATAGTTCAAGAGCTCCTAGAGGAAAGAACTAGTTAAGAAAAACTTCATTCTTTGCTCAAAATACAAAGTATAAGGACTGACTGACCAGACTTATTACAATGAGAATGAGTACAATAGTCATTCAAGGTGGCCCCAAAAAACACTACTCTATGAACTAACAAAGGCTCTATACAACTAGTAGTTTTTCCTTTATAGCTTGATACACATGTATACCCTTGATATATTTTTCTTGTATATATTTACCAACCCAAATGGTATAAAAAAGTTTGGGACTAATACCCAAAAAAACCTAAATATACAGATGAATACCACTTTTTGCCAAACTATCTTCAAAAGGTAGTTATCTTCAAATACATTTCGATTTGTAGCTGCAAAACATGAAATGTCACCATGAGTGGATGTGGAGAAACAACTACAAAGTGATGGCTGATATCCTGAGACTGTCGATGAACATGGGAGAAACTAGATCGAGCATGTTCATGCACCAAAAGTAATAACCAAGCATTTACTTTAGATTGAATCCTTCTTTTCAACTCAAATATATCTGAGAGTATGAAACTCCAGAGATTGTTTGATGCTATCATAAATTAAAACGAAGAAATTCCTATTGAGAAAACCCACTCTGTCAACTATGTAAACAAGCACAACAATTATAATTCCCTCAATATGTATCCACGGTGAAAACATTGTTCAAAATAATAAAATATAATTTCCACTCAACCTTGTCAATATATCATGAAATTTTCATAACTCAAAACACATTAAAGGTTAATTTGAAGACATATATACCTAGACAACCTATTTGTCTATTCAAAACAATCACTCACACTGTAGGATTCCCACAAATGGAATGTTCTAACACTAATATTCATACAAAACCTTTCATAAGTTAAATAATTTTTATAGATCAAATAAACTCTAAGAGAAAATTGAATAGTTAATGAGCGATCACACTAAAAATGAGTAGTAAGCTTACCCTTAGCATCTTTCAAATCTTAATATAGGATTATTTGGACAGTACTAGAAATTACACATGCAATGACCATGTTTGTCAACAATGTTAAATGGTCTTCACAACAGATTATCCAAACTCTCAAGACATCTGTATATATACTCTTTATGTACATAAAATCAATTCTCAACAAATAACTAATAGAACTGCAAGGCAAACCAAAAGAATGTCCAAAAAAAAAGAATATTCACACTTGGTGCATTTCTGAGACAAGTTTTCTAAAACAAAACTTTTGTACATAATTGTGACATGCATATATAAATGTATTATGAAAAATCCCACTCTGTCAACTATGTCAACAAGCGCAATAATTATAATTTCCCCAATAAGTATCCATGGTCAAAAAATTGTTCAAAACAATAAAACATAATTTCCACTCAACCATGTCAATATATTATGAACTTTTCATAACTCAAACCATAGAACACATTAAGGTCAATGCCAAGACATATATACCTAGAAAATTTATTTGTCTATTCAAAACAATCACTCACACTGTAGTAGGATTCCTACAAATGGAATGCTCTGACACTTATATCCATACAAAACCTTTCATAAATTAAATACTTTTTATAGATCATAAAAAATCTATATAAGATAAGATAAGATAAATTTATTAATGTCCAATGGAAGACCAACAAGGGTCTATGGGACAGGAAACAAACAACCAAAAAGAAAGAAACTAGCAGACCACAAAATAGTGGTCAAGGGAACATGCTAAAAGAAAAAGGAACCAAACAAGAAGAAGCAGAGAACAAAGAACCACTAGGGCAAGGACTAGGGGTCCTTCTTGAGCAGAAAGAAATCCAACACAGAAGGATAGTGACCCGGAAGAATATGGGTATGGAGCCATCACCGTGATCTGCTAGTGCTCTGTCGCTGATGATTAGAAGCACTATGAGGTCTCACAGATCTAGAGTGACCGATGGTGGAGGCACATGAGGGCCACTTCACACCCCATTCCGGGGGTGAGGGAAAGAAGAAACCATAATGAGCTGCTTGGTGACCAAATTCTAGGGAAATATAAGCTACAGGGTATGGTCCCGGAGCCAAACCGTCTCCCATAAATAGAGTGCCAGACATCTTTGGTCAGAGTAACAAAAGAATAAAGTCAAGGAGATGCATTCTCTGAATAAGAAATATAATCTCCCTCTGATCTCATAGTATATAGGGCAGCAGAAAATGAAATGTGCCTCAGTCTCAATCTCAGACAATGTGCATAAACTGGAAATGCGATCCTCTCTATCAATGTAGTGATCAATCTATGCTCGCAGGCGATGAGAGCTGACTCTGAAAGATCCCAGCGCAATCCAGAGAGAATGGCACCAATGTTGTGATAAATATCTGGGTCGAACGATGATCCCATCCTGGATGTGTAAGAAGTGTGCAACATAAAAATCCATCCTCAGACGTAAGCCCCCACTAGGGTTGGTCCAGGTCGAGATGATGTACTGCCTGTAGATGTCAAGTCTGACATGCTCATTCAACTCCTGACTCAAGGGGAGAAGATGAGCCAAAGCGTCCAGAGAAAATTGAAAGGGGGGTAGGCGATCAATATCAATCTTGATGGAACCCAAAATGGAAGTGGCCTAAGCATACCAAAAATGAGCTCTAGAGGAGGTGTCAGATCTAGCCAGCTCAACAGAAGAGCAATAGGCAACGTAAGATTATCTACTCCTGCCATTTGAAGGGTCTACAAAGCAACGTAGGCGGTGAAGAAACCAAACCAGGTCAAAGCTGGCTCCCAACCTAAAGGGATGAGCCCCAAACTCTGCTAAGATGATGCTGTGGGAGGTGGTACGATGACATCTGATGATACACTGAAGGAGGAGAGTCTATATATGCTCAATAGAGGCCCAGTTGGAATCAAGGAGAGATGGTCCCCAAACAACATAGCCATAGAGTACAATAGGGCTAACCAGAGGATCTAGGAGGGATAACTTGGACGAGGTGTCCTAAAATTGGTGTCTAAAGCACTGTCTCTCAATCAGGGCAAGGGAGCCCATCCGTTTGTTGATCCTAGGTTGAATAGCAGGTCTCAAACTAAAGCGAGGACTGGAAAACTTAACCCTGAGGTATGTGTATGCGGAGGTAATCTTGATCTCCTGTCCCTGGAAGTAGAAGTGTAAATGTGAGGTCTTCGAGCAGTTGAAGACCATGACCCGTGTCTTCCCCAGATTATCCACAAGCTATCTCAAATCACAAAAGGAGGCCAAGATATCAAGAATTCTCTGGAGAACCTTAGGTGAGGAGGCTAAGAGAATCACATCATCAGCAAAAAGAAGAATGAAAACTAAGACCTGGTGTAAATAGCAGCCATCACCTGGGAGATACGTGTCTCTGATGAAACCCTCGAGCTCGTCAATATAGATGCCAAATAAGGTGAGGGAAAGAGGGCATCCAGGTTTCACCCCAATAGTGCTCTGAATAGGGTCTGAGAATCCCTTTGGGGTCCTAAATTTTCCCTCAACACGCTCATAAAGTCTCATAATAGCAATCAAAAGAATCTCAGATATCCCAATGTTTCTAAGTCTCTGAAAAAGGGCCACCCGGGGGACGGAATCAAACACCTTAAAAAAGTCAATGAAGTAGAAATAGACTTTCTTTCTAGATAAAATTGAATAGTTAATGAGCTATCACACTGAAATTGAGTAGGTAGCTTACTCTTAGCATCTTTAAAATCTTGTTGAAGGATTATTTGGACAGTGCTAGAAATTACACATGGAATGACCATGTTTGACAACAATGTTAAGAACCCTAATAATCACAATTACAATAAAATAATTACATATTGCGCATATCAATATATTATCAATTATTCATAACTCAAAACATAGAACACATCAAATCCTAATATAAATACAAATTTACTCAAATGGTTTACTTCTATATTCAAAATAACCTTGAATGTAACTCCATTATTCCTCCAAATGAAACAATTCAACACTAATTTCTTTACAAAAGAGCATTCAAAGTTTACAAGAAATTGAATAGTTAATGCTAACACCAGGAAAGTGAATAGTTAGCTTACCTTTATCAACTTTGAAATCTAGATGGAACATAATTTGGAAAGTGGTTGAGATGGCAAATGTAATAAGCCTATCAATGAACCATGTCAAGTACACTAACAATTACAATGATCTGGGATTGAATAGTTCATGGTAGCACCACAAAATTTAGTAGCTAGCTTAGCTTTTTCAGTTTTAAAATTTGGATGCACAATGATTTGTAGAGCGGTAGAAAAAACACATAGAATGAACTTGTTTGTCAACTATGTCAAGAGCCCTAACACATATACTTCTGCCAAAACCTATATATGGTCATATCTCACTTAACAAGAATAATACAGAATTACCACTTGGTTTTTTAAATGCATTATGAATTATTCATAACTGAGAACATAAAACTAATTAAAACCTAATATCAATAGAAATCAAAGCCTAATCGAATTGCCAGCTTACCTTTATCATCTTTCAAATATAAATGAAGGATGATATGGATAGTGGTAGAAATGAGAGATAAAATAAACCTCTTTCTTAATTATGTGAAGAACACTAACAATTATAATATTTCAAATCCTATAAAGCCATAACTTTCTTCACAAAAACAACACATAATTGGCACTTGGGCATGCAAATTTACTATGAACAAGTCTACAACAAATTAAATAATTAACGACAACACTAGGAAATCTTGCATTTACCAGCTTTGAAATTTGAATGTAGAATGAATTGGATACTAGTAGAAATGAGTGCTCCTACACTAATTCCTCTACAAAATTTATAAAAATTAAATGATTCCTATGCTAGATCACCAAAACTATATATGAAATTAAATAGTTAACATTCACACCACCAAATTTAATAGTTAGCTTATCTTAATCACATTTCAAATATGGATCAACCATTTTCAAATAGTATGCACAACTGTACACCAATGAAAACCTTAGATGCTTTGAATATGACGCTTTTAGCCGATTTTTGTGCACAAAATGAGTACATATGAGCCAAGAATTTAAGAATAAAAGAATCATCTATTTTAACTTGGTGACCCCTAGCTCTCCAACATCTTCTAGGAAGACAATGCAAAGGAATTTATTAAATGCCAACAAAATGCCCAGACATCTACATATGTACTCTTTCTTTGCATGAAAATAAATGTTAGTAAAGACCCAATACAACTAGAAGGCGAACCAAAAGAATGTCCTGTAGACGAATGCGCATCCAAACTCCCCACATTTGTGGCACAAGTTTTGTTCTACCCACCAAATGATATAAACACATAAGCAATTGCAAAGAAAGTAAAGCATAAAAAAAAAAACCACAAAACCATTCCTTTTACTTGGCATTAACAACTCAATCTCCACAATATAACCAAGAACACCAAATATGACATAACCACTGATATAGTTGATCTCAACTGATATTTTTGCATAGGAGTACGACTAGAAGACACACCAAAACAATGTCCAATAGAAAAATGCCTATTCAAACTCCCTATATTTCTTAGAGAAGTTTTGTTTTACCCACTGAATGTTATAAACATAGAAATGAATTATCCTATAAACTAACAACAAAGGAATTTTTGGCCAAGAATAGCTATTGACAACAAACCTAAACAACGCTTCCAATTTTTCTGAGAAACCAAATGCCTTAATGGGAGAATTGAAGCTCTTAATAAATTTTCATTTTGCCAACAATACACAGGCAATACAAGTAGAGTGGACGACATTTCCAACTGTAGTATATCCAACATGTCCACCACTATTAAGTCCTTTTTTAAGTGTCACTCATGTCACATCCCCGACTGTAAACATCACACACTAATGACTGATTCCTAGGCAAAAAATGTTAAATAGTCAAAGTTGACTTACTTTTTGCAAGCTTAATTTTTTCCTTAGTGTGTGATGTCCATGTCACATGGCCATGGGCAAAATTTTCCTGACAAATTGTTCAATCATTGGCAGCAAAAAGAACTCGCACAAATAGCCTATCAACTAAATAAAATTTTCAAAATATAGGCATTTATCCTTAGATATATATTCTTAGAAAACTAAACACACCATTAAATAAATAATAAACACCCTACTAATTCTCATCTACACATTTAGAAGAAAACTATGTCTACCAACTTGCCCTCGTAAATGAAACCTATCAAATCTCAAGCTAATTCAGTGTATTAAAAAAATGGATATGGGAATCTCGTCATTTTTCAGACAAGAAAGGTAAAATGTTGGATATAAAAATGATTAAGACATCAAATGAAGTACAAAAGCAGTCCCCATAGATTGCGTTGATAAACAAACAGCCTGCAAACATTGACTATCTACACGTCTAAACTATGTATAAGTCTTATGATTATCAAGATAAAGACAATAATTCAAAACCAGTATTAGAATAATGCAGACATGTTGAAAGAGAGATTATCCACAGTCAAATCAAAACAATCAGCTACCTATTAATATCAATTATGATATTAAGTCCCACAAATGAAAACGATTTAATCAGCAACATATTATTAAGTTTTGATACCAATATTTAGTATTATGAAACTCTTTATTTGTAATAATAATATGGATTGAACGTATTATTATTATTGTGTTATGGAATCAATTATATTATATCTCTTAAAATTATGAAAGAGCAAACATATTCTGAATTCAAAGTCTTCTTTCTATATAATTTATGAAAAATCTACCCTAAGCCAATAATTATATTGGATATATATTAATATATTTGAACGCCATATAATGACAAGTTATCATAGCTTAAATATCAGAAATACGAGTTCAAATTCTTTTGGGTCCCCCAGTTATAACCTGAACTTTTTATCAGTAGCCCCCTGAAAAACTGTGATGTATTATTCCACTAATGGTGTGTTAATAATGAGTGCATTTCAAGTTGGCAGGGTCCAAATCACATTATGAGACAAGGGGGATTAAACATGACAGCTATGTGAAAGCAATGAAACATACATTTTCTGTGAGCTGGTCCCACAATAACACTTTCATTAATCATCTATAATCTATAGAGATGGAATGTCTTAACAACTCCACATCCTTATGTCTTCATAGAAGTTCATAAAGATGTGAAAGATTGGAATAATATATATATGTGTAAGTCTCAAAAGTTGAGTTGGAATGAAACTAGTCACAATCTAATTAGATTGTGTTAAATCACACATTGGTGCACAAGTCAAATTTGTCTAATCTTTATTAGCATATTTTTAATGATGTACAATTATGGGTCTCCTTGTTTGTAAAAAGACTTTCCTTTCATTACCTTACTTACTGCCTTTTTGTACCTTGATAGCATTGGACATGTTTAAGTGAATTGTTAGTACACACATGCTACTACTAAGGTGAGAGGGCCCTTAGGCAACCCTTTGAGAGGGATCTATCAGATAAAGATGAAAGGTGAAGGTTACTACTTGAAGATAATGGGTGAAGGTTACTATTTGAAGATAATGTACTGATGTTGATTAAAATGTGGATAAATATTATTTTAATGTAATTTGAAGAAATAAAAATTGGTGCGGGTAATTATTTGAAAATTGTATGTTTTGTCTTCTTTATTGTATTGAATTTATTTTGGTTTAAGATATTTCATGTAAGAATAAATGTACAAGTGACAAGATTCTTATATGGAGTTGGTATATAAATTGAGTTCTATTTGTACTCATTGTTAAGTATCGAAATTGATTCTTAGTTTAACTATTTATTGTCTAGTTTTAAATCTACAATTTGTGTGATTGATGTATGTTAGTTTTAAAACCATAATATAGAAATAAAAATTTTAAATTGCTAATGGTCTTGACAATTCCTAATGCTTACATACAACCATACTTTTTTTTTCTCTCTCTAGTCTTGATCAAACATTGGATATCTACTCTTTTGTAACTAGTGATTTCCCAATTGGTGGCTTTATGGATTTAACTGATCTTATGGCTAATGGTTTCTATGCTGAGCTTTTGTTTGTGATTAGGGAAGGTGTCATTTTTTATTCGTATGATGACACTTTGTTTATTTTTAATTGTATGATTGATTATTTGGATGCAAAGACTCTCTCTTTAGGTTTCTTTGTTGTATCAAATCCCTTTGAAAGTTGGTCTGAGTGATTGTGAGAGTTAATTCTCTCTAAGACATGAAAGTTTTGGTTATTTTGATAGTTGGTTAAATTGGATGCAAACAATGTTGTCTCTTTTCCATATGTGTATTACTTCTATGGTATTGGCTTTTGTAAGGGTCTTTTGTCCTCAATGTCAGTTTTTAGTCCTCTATTAATGATACTGTAATTTTTGGTTTAGAAGGTGGCTGACTATTTGATCCACTTTGAGGGCCTTCTTGAACTCTATTTTTGGATGCCCCAATTTGGAAAATGTAGTCTCTTTAAATTATTAATAATATATTTAGTGGCTCTACCACTTTTATCAAAAAAATTGTTTTTAAATCTCAAAAAATAAATGTGGGGCCAAATTAACCTTTCTAAGTAATTATTACACAAGGATTGAAACATGAAACATTCCACTTACCACCTTTGTAGTTATATTCAAGGACTACATTGATTGGCTTACAAATTACTATCTATCTCACATCTCTTATTTTCATAATCTCTCAAGAAATATTATAAGAGATAATTCATACTCTATATGATAACTTCAACATCTGGAACATACTTGATGTATGATTGCCTATAATCTTTGATCTTTTCCAAAATCTATAAAATCAACATCTCAAGGGATTAACCAAATGAGAATCCACAAGAAATGTATCATTTCACATTTATATAGTGTAGCATAGTTTCTATTATCTAATGATATAAACCTACTAAAGTGGGTGCAACATGTATAGTCATAAATTCCATATATTAGTACACATATGTTAGTAAGGTAAAAGGGCCCTTATGCAGTCCTTTGAGATGGATCTATCAAGTAAAGGCCAAATGTTACCACTTAAGATAACGTATTAATGTCAATTAAAATCTAGATAAATAATAAATTGTAAAGTAAAAAAAATGGGTGCTTGTAATTTACGAGGGTACTAGTGAAAATTGGACAACTTTAGTAAGCTTATATCACTCATTCTCAAGGATCAAAGTTGATCCTAAATCTATGCATTTCTTATCTAATTTGAAATCTACAAGTTGTGTGGTTGATGTAGTTCAATTTTATGACTAGGAAAAATAAATTATTTTTTATTGTATTGAATTTATTATGATTTGGTCATTTTATGTAGGAATAAATGTACAACAGACAATATTTTTTAGGATCAAATGGTTTATACATAAAATTTTATTTGATTCAATCCACACATTCTAAAAGTCAAAATTTATCTTCAATTTATCCATTTCTTGTCTAGTTTGATTGATATGTACAATTTGTGTGACTGATGTAGATCAAGTCTATGAATAGGACAAATGCATCATTTTTTAATTTAAAAAAATAAATTTAGGGCTGAATGAACCCTTCCAACTAATTATTACATGTTATCTTGAAGTGTGAAATATTTTATTTACCATTTTGGATTATATATATGAAATAATCTTCATTGACTCACAAATCATTGATTAGCTCTCATCCCTCCTTTTATAATCATTCAATAAGAATTGCAAGAGAATTCATACTATATCATATGTTAATAATGACATTTACAACATACTCGATGTGTAGTTTTATCTTATCTTTAATTTTTCCAAAGATATTAAATTAACATCTTAAGAGCTTAACCAATAAGAAATCCACAAAAAATATAATTTGACAAAATTTATTTTCATCAAATCACATTTTTATACTTTAGCATGATTTCTATTAATTAGTGATGCAAGACCAATTAAGTGGGGGTGAAATGTAAAGTCATAAATTGCATACATTGTAATTTTCGCTCTATTACAAATTAAAAGGAAGCCAAATGTGGAATGAATGTTTTCATATGCTAAATCTAATAGGAGAGATGATGCAAAAAATTCTTACAATACCTTAACTACTAAAAAAATAGATAAACTCTAAGTGTAATTATTTATTTTACACATAGGCTTTTAATCCTAATTAGTCATTCATAGTCGTTTGACACTTGTCTACACAAGTCATCATCTTTTAGGAGTCTATTAGAGATGTGTCGATTCCATTTCAACACATCATCCTAGACTTTTGGGCGGTTTTTCCACCACCCCAGTTCATTCCTCCTTTCGTGGTTGGACTTAGTTGCATTCCAGGCCTATATGTACTCGACTTCTCCATTGAATCAAATGGTCAATTTTCGCCCTTTGTATTTATGTGCTTCATTTGTATCTCTTTAATCTTGGCAGAATCTTATATGGTATCAGAGCGACTAGAGATATTTTGAAGTTGTCATACAATTTTGGATGATGGAAGTCTCTGCTGACGGCTTCTGTGATCGGAGTTGATGGGCATCGTTGTCTATTGAGGGCTCGTTCATCGGCAAGCTACGACTCAGGTAGTGGTTTTTATCAACATTTATCGCAGAAATGTTTGTGGGTTGTTCATGGGTAGATCGATGTTTGAGCATTTTAACGGGTTTGTGTGGGTCGACATTTTTTGTGCACTCCCTGGGTGGCTTTGACTATCTCACGCAGTGGGCGAGAACCCTCTGCGCAGCTTCGGCCTTCTCACGCTGAGGTCCAGAAATCCTCTATGTGTGGACCTCATCCAGTTCACCCCAATTTTGACACCTCATCCTAGGTTCATGGGAGGAAACTCGCCACCACTCATTGAGCATTTTTCTTTCTATGTTTAAACCTATCTCCTGAATTAGTATTTCATGTTGAGAACTTGAAAAAACCCCGACAAAGTTTGGGTAGCTCTAAAAAAACTATTTGGGACAATTGATGAACTTAGAAGTCATGAGTTGGAAAATCAACTCCTAGGTCTTAGTCCTTCTATTTTTTCAACTTTAGAATACTTCTTCACCAAGTTTAAATCTTTAAAGTTGCAATTAAAATATTGTGGAATTGACAAGAAAGAGGATCAATTAATCCTCTCTATACTTTCCAAGCTAGGTTATGGATTTTTTTATGTTTGTCTCTACTTTCTATTCCACTAAAAGAACCCTTGGTGCCTCATGGTCTATGCCCTCACTTGATAACTTCATTGGTGATCTTACAAGGGAACAAGAAAAGTTAATTCAAATGGGTACTTTGAAATCCACTAATGCACAAGCTCTAATTGCAGGAAATGAAAAGAATCAAAATGCTAAAGGAGAGAAAAAAGAACATTAAAAAAGAAAAAGAAGGGAAGAAAGTAGAAAAAACTGATAGCTTCAAAAATGATAACTCATCTCAACAAAGTATTTCAATTATTGAGAGAGTTAAATGTTATGTTTGTAACAAAAATAGTCATGAAGAACATCAATGCATGAAAAAATAGATTGAGCAACTCACCTTTCTGCTCAAAAAGAATAATATTGAGGTAACTGATTCTATCTTGAAGCATCCTCTTCAAATCACGAGATTACTAAGGAGAAAGAGAAATTAAAATGTAGGGTCTTATTTTCTCAAGTGATTATAGATTCTGGTGCTATACACCATATGGGCTCTCATTCAAATCCTGATTCTAGTCTGCATACTTCAGATGATTCAACATATGACAGTCATATTCATACAAATTTCTAGGAAGGGTCACATTCTCTTCTTGGTATGCGGTCTGCGTCGACAACATTATCATCTTTTGGAGGGGCCTTATAGGCTTCTTCACTTCTTTTCTCTCTTTTGGAGAATTTTTTTCCCACTGGGTATTCTATCTTTCTCCGTTTATGAGAGATTGCATTGTACATGAGTACCTAACATGACAAGTAGTCGGGACTCATTTTTTATCTTGTCCTCCTAAGTTATGCTTAAGGGGGGGTGTTAGTGTAATTATTTATTTTACACATAGGCTTTTAATCCTAATTAGTCGTCCATAAATCTTTGACACTTGTCTACACAAGTCGTCATCTTTTAGGAGTATATTAGAGGTGTATATTTCATTTCGACACATCATTTTAGTCTTTTGGATGGTTTTTCCACCACTCTAGTTCATCCCTCATATTGTGGTTGGACTCAGTTACATTCCAGGCCTATATGTACTCAACTTCTTCATTGAATCAGATGGTTGACTTTTTCCCTTTGTATTTTTGTGCTTCATTTGTATCTCTTTGATCTTGGCAGAATAGATTATATAAATTCATACAAAACTAGATTTAAACAAATAAAATCACAACACTAGATACATGTGGGAAAATCTTTTTGGGAAAATACTCACACTCCAAAAGACAGACTCAATTGTATTATCAGAAACAACCAATAGTTGCAATATAATTCCTAGAGCCAATGCTCTTTAGGAGTAAACATAGCAGTAGGGAATATAGAGAAAATTTGGCACATAAAAGCTTCTTAGAATCTATATGCAACCTATCATCAAAATTACACTAAGAAGCCACATATTTATAGAGCTCAACACAAGCAGAAAGTGCCCATGGTTTTTGAAACTAACTCCAATGCCAAAGATCTATGTGTTGTCATAAACAACAACTTGCTTATCCAATGACATGTTGCATATAGAAACTTCCAAAGAAACAATGCATACCTCATCCATAACAGTCTCTTTTTTAAATGGAACAACTACTTCACACCACTTGTCAAAAGTGAACTCAACCATAAATACCAATTGCCCAATAATAACTCTCCATGACTCTTGCACCAAACTAGTAACCATCATAATCATAATTAAAATTTATCATATTTCCAACATGGAAACCTACGACACTAGTCCCCTAATTTTAGGACTTCCAAAGTGGGTGCAATAAAATAAATAAATAAACATGTTTGGATTCTAATATTGTGATATAGTAACCCCAACAGTACAATCACTTTAGTGATTTACAATAATCCCAACAGTACAATCACTTCAGTGATTTCTAGGCCATACTAGCATTTTAAAATTTATATAACTAATTAATCTAACATTTGACCTTAGTTAAGTGCCAATTGTATCACTCTTCACGATTATATAAAATCTAATTGACTTTTACAATGTATAACACTTGACCTTACCTAATTTATCACCTTATTATTGTTGAGTCAATTTGAACTTCAACATGGCTACAAAGACACAATTTAGACATGGATTTGTTCATCGTGAGATTAAAATTTTAGAAAAGTCAATAACAAGGCTCCAAATAATATTCTAATGTGACTTCAAATTATCTTTAGTTGTGAACTAATGTTTTAACTTGCGGATTTTTTAAACTGACTCCCTTTAGATCCAAATCTTAACCAATGATTTTTTAAAATTCCAAATCCGCCCTCTTTCTATAAGCTTCACATACTAAATTATTTGAAACCCTCAATTTCAAAATTTTCACACCTTATTCTTGATTCTTTTCTCTCATATAACAATATTCTAAAATCTCTCATTAAATTAAAACAAATTAATTCATTTATATTCTCTATTATCTCTCAATATTCTTAGCAATCCTCTATTTCCAATATTTAGAAATGTGTTCTTGTTATGGGTTTCAAATTTCTATTGGATAAGGGCTTATCTTTTTCCTAATTTGGTATAATTTTAGTTAGGTCAATGTAGGGTCCTTTCTCTTTCATTATCTTTTCATATTTTGATATAATTCTTTGAGAAGTTCCCTTGGAATGAAATGTTATTTAATATTATATTTCTATATGTTTACAATTAGTTTTATATTTTTCTATTTTTAAAATTGTTGTCTTCATCTTTTCTTCTAGAAGAATGAAAAAAAAATCTTACCGTTCTTCTCAAAGTTTGTGAGAGAGGTTAAATTTCTTCAACCTTTGTTTTATTTTGTTTTTATTTTGAAAAATGTAATAGTACATATTATCTATATGTTACTTTCAAATTTTAACAATCATAATTATTTTAGTAGTTTAATGTCTATATATTTACAAACAAATACCAATTCTAAATAGTTACAGTATTTTTTTAAAATACCCTAGACTATATTTTTTAACGTATTTAATCACTATATGAAACTCTGTGTCACCACCATTAAATACCTCTTAATGTAATAATTATCTTATGTATTAATACAAGCGATCCAAATCTATGAATTCTGCACTCTAGCAACTCAACAAAGAAACAAAAGTTGCGAGCTCAATGATCCAACTGAAAATACAAATGATCCCCATCTTAGGCATTATCACCCCGTGCATTAATACAAGTGATCCAAATCTAGGAGCACAATATTCCAACAACTTAGTGAAGGTAAGTGATCCCCATCTTGGGCATTATCACCCCACGCTTTAATACAAGCAATCCAAAGCTATGAGCACAATAGTCTAACGACCTAGTGAAGGTTCAAAGTTTGTGAGCTCAATGATCTAATTGAAAAATACAAATGATCCCTATCTTGGGCGTTCTCACCCCATGAGTTAATAGAAGTGATCCAAATCTATGAGCGCAATGGTGCAACAACCAAGTGAAGGTACAAAGCTTGTGAGCTCAATGATTTAATTGAAAATTACAAATGATCCCTATCTTGGACACACTCACCCCATGCATTAATACAAGACCAAATCTATGAGTGCAACAGTCCAACAGACTAGCGAAGATGCAAAGTTCATGTGCTCAATGATCCAGTTGAAAAATACAAATGCTCCCCATCTTAGGCATTATCACCCCATGCATTAACACAAACAATCCAAATCTACAAACCCACCAGTCCAACACTACAATGAAGACACAAAGCTTGTGAGCTCAATGATCAAACTGAAATCTAAACCATAATAAATGTCTAGATATACCACATCTTTATCCATCATGCCATAGCTTTAATGACATTTATTTACATAAACTTAGATTTAAGTGCTACACCCAATAATATTCTAAGAATAGCCATGAATAAGATACCTTAAAGCATTGACCAACAAACTGTAGAGAAATGATTTGAAGCCCAATTAGCTTCATTTCAGTACATGGATAGCCGTATCCCAATATACATTTCTTATCATGTTTCAGGTATGTACCCATTAATGGGTTATACCATAAAAATGATGTGGGATCTTCTTTCTTTGAGAGGCAAAATGAGAGATTTGACATATCCACTAATAATGAGTGCATTTCAAGCTGGCAGGGCCCAAATCAATGAAATGAAATGTATAAATGTGTCTGAAAGACACGCTTCAATGAGTAATGTACTACTATTTTTATTAAAAGTGAATAACAACTATAATAATGCTGATAAGATGTGAGATACGGAGAAGTAACTCAAAATGCACAAATGCCTAAATTTCAGGATTCAAAGTAGTTTTCAATCAACCATCAGACAGCTTTGTCAATCAATGTTTTTCACTTTTTAGTAGTGGAAAAATTAAGTGAACTTGACTGTTAAACATATATGACTGTATTATTAGAATCGTATCTCTATTGATTGGATAACAAGATTTCTTAAATTGGAGATATCAGATTTCTACACTCTACCGTATTTTTTTGGGTAAGAATTGTGTAAAGATTTTTTTGAATTATATTATGAAATAAGTTGAAACTTGTCTAATCTGTGTTATAATATATTTTGAATTGTATAGTAAATTTGCTTTTAAATTTTGTGTTAGTATTTTTTTCCTTTTAATTTAATTTTTGCTTTTAAAATATTTCCATGAAGAGGAATATGATTTAGTCTATTTTGATATCAATTAGAATAGCTTTAACTTAGTCTAATAAGGGGTGTTGGTTATTTTTTTTGCCACCATTAATAGCCCATCATAGATATATGATCTGAGACCAATTATCATGCACTGAACTCTCTATTGACCAGTAAAAAATACTTAAAGAAATGTTGGTGTTTTGAAAATTCTACGAAGTCCCTTACTTCATCATTTTTTTTTGGAGTTGCTCAACCCCCCGACTTCATTGATGTCCTTTGTTGTTGGTAGGTTGGGAGTCTTTTCAAATTGCCGAAATTGTTCCAAGGTTCGAGTCGGGTCCCCAACTCCCTGACCCCCCCCGACATCCTTTGTAGTCGGTAGCTCAGGGAACTTTTCTAACTCCCCAACCTGTTCATGAGTTTGGGTAGGCCCCCGACTATCTGACTATACAGTGATGTCGGGTGGTTGACATTCTTCTATAGCTTCAGTACTGTAAGGTCAGCGATATGACATCGACAAGAGATTCTGAGTGTCACCCTGATGTTCAAAAGGATGACTTTATGGGCATAAACCTTCGTTGGCAAGAGTTTTTGGGACTCGTCCCCGATGATCAGAAAGACCACTATGGATGTCGATAGACAATTGGATTGGGTCATCGAGGGGACTTTCAATGACGGGGAACCTTGTTTTGCCAATCGTCTAATCTTCAATTTCAACTATTTGATCCAATGGGTTTCCTTCATTGATGACTAGGCATAAATTTTACAACTACTCTAGCAACTCTTCTGCTTCTACCAATGCTATTATGTGTCTTATGTCAATTCACCTGAGGTAGCTCCATGCCATTTATTGATCATAGGTGACTTCGAGCCCATTTCTTACACCATGGAGAATAGAGCATTGCATACTCGAAGGGATATGGTTCATTCTTTACTGCAGCGGCAATAGGTTTTGATGAGACGGGTTTCCATTTTACCGATAAGCGCTTATTGGTGTAGCTACAATGGTTTATGAAGGGTTCAAGTGCTTCATCAAATATAGATGTTCTTCGATAAAGATGGTGTGGATGTAGCATTTCTCATGTTCCATCGATGGGTGGTTATCGACATAGCTGATTGGTAGATATATAATCACAAATGGTCTTATCGAAGTGCTTCCTACATCGATAAGCCAATATCAATGAGACATTTCTCTTGTCTTATCGATAGTAGTTTTTGGCACAGTTACATGGTCAGTGAGATGCTTGTGTGCTTTATCAAAGTGTTGACCTCCTTTGATAAAATGATATCAATATAGCTCTTGCCATGTTTCATCGACATGACCTTTTCGATAGAGCTTAGAGATCTATGGGATGCAAAGGGAGTCTCGCCAAAATGTCCGCTTTCATTGACAAGGCCATTTCGATGAAATATGGTGCACGGTATTATCGATTGCCATGGTAGACATGTGAAAATAGAGAGATCATGGTGGGCATTGATTTAACATGGGTTGAGGTCATCGAGGGGACTCTCAGTGATAAAAAGAATAGTAGGGGTTGATCACATTGATTGCTCAACTGCATCTAGCAACCCTTCTGGCCTTCAAGTGGCACCATTGTTGTTGTATGCCCTTGGTCAATTTTCTCCAGCCATCCCATGCTCATTTATTGTTGCAGATGATCCTCAAGCCCATGTTTCTATGCCACAGAGGACACTCAAGGACTGTAGGGACATTCTTCAAGTCATTCTTTATTATAGGGGTATTCAATTCACCCCCTTTCTGTCACTTCTCCTGGATTACTTCATACAAAAATTAGATATCTTTTGGTCTGATATGATTTTATCCTTCTGTAACCTAACCCTAGTTAGGGTTTGTACTCCAGTATTCAGTTAGAGTTGTGCATGGTCTATAAAGGCAAAGTTTATACATATCCATCTAGGTTTTTCTCTAATTCTTTGTAGAAGCTTAGGATTTGCAACTGTAATTTCCTTTTGCAATACATTAATGAAAAATTCTTGTTTTGCCTTATCTTCCATTTGCCTATCTATGCAGGTTTCTTGCCTGATGTTGAGTGTTTCCTTTTTGTCCTTCTAATTTGTATGGTGCACATTGTCGTACTCATGGATGCTTCACCATGATAATTGTCTCCCTTACATCATTTCATTAGTTCCAATGTGCATATGATTCCTTGGAGGGTAGATTAGAGTTGAGATCTGTATAAGTTGGGGTGCTTTATTGGTGGTATGTGCAGTCATAGGTAGGGGAAACCATTGTTTCAATCTGGTGCATCACCTCATTTCCCTTTCCTACAATCCTTCTTCCCTTTTCCCCCAAGTTAGTAGTTTAGGTGCATCCCGATCGTAAGGAAGCCAACCTTCTTTGGAGATTCAACCTCACATGTACAAGTCCCACACTTGGGAGGTTGTCTCAATATTTCACAAGGTTTCTTAGGGGTCATACCTCAAGCATGGGTGCAAACTTTTATGACAATAGTAACTAAGACTATTGAGTACATGATGTTTTAGATATTAAATCTAGATTATTGATTCAATGATTCTACGTAATATGATGATATCTTATTTTGCAACATTTCAAAGAATATTTTTGATGGTATGGTAAATTGGTTTAAAATTCTTTATTATAATTTTTTATTTTGATTATAAGTTTTTTTTGTAAGGCTTTTGAAGATTATAGTAATACTTTATGATTCATGGGACACAAGTCTTCTAGATTATTCACTGGGAGTATAGGTTGATGATGGTTTCATATATAGATAATTGATTTCAATGATTTACATAATATGAATATATCTTATCTTAAGACATCTCAGAGGTTTGAATTTTTGGATATCATGTATCTGTGGGCAGTGTGTGGGATTAATTTTTAGTGTATGAGGCTTCTATAAGTATGGATACTTCCATGAAGCTTGGGAAGGGAAAAAATGAAGGTAGTAGACATGCATGGTAAGTCTAAGAATGCTTGGTGTAGACAAAACAACAAGATCATGGAGAGAACCTATGGGTAAATTCCTTTGCATTCTTGTGGAAATAAATTGGGATCTTGGACTTGAGATATGACTCAAGCGAGAATTTTTGAATTGGCTAAGTGGGCGGTTTATCGTGTGTTGGATTAAGGGCAATGATAGTGTGGATTCCTGTGGACCCTAAATGAAGAGTAGGTAGGCATAATGTACTTGATGTTGCATAGGTTTTAGATATAAATGATTGTTTCAGTAATTTTACATAATATGAGGATATCTTATTTTGTGGTATCTCAAAGGTTTGATATTTAGAATTTTTTCATTTCCTTGGGCAATGTGGTTTTGGTCAATTTTTGGTCTAGTGGCTTATCTTCACCAATACTTCTAAAAGTATGGATGCTTTCATGGAGCTTGTGAAGGGAAAAAGGAAGGTAGTAAACAAGTGTGGTAAGTTTGGGAATACAAAGTGTAAACAAAAAGACAGAGTATAGAGAGAATCTATTAGAAAAATTCTTTGCATTCTTGGAGAAGAAACTTGGAGAAATGGGTCATAAGGATTTGATAATTAACTAAGTTGATAATTTTTCAGGTGTTAGGATAAGGACAATGATGGTTAGGATGCTCAAGGTTGCACATGTATTTACCAATGCATCAATGTTATTTTTTGTTTTTAAAATGTATTTGTTTCATGAAAACACTTGTTATATTGATAACCAAGTGAAATACTTTATTAATATTCATCCTTATATTTTCATGGGTTGATCAAGAATTGTTGCAGTCAAGGAATGAAAAATCTCCAAAGGAGATGTCCAACCTTGCATCTTGAATCAACACAACGGAAATAACAAAGAAACACAGTGATAAGAATCAAACATAACAACTTTTATCGTCATCAACATGTCGGGTTGTAAGGCGAATCTGAATAAGGAGAAACATTATGAAGGTTTAAAATGACATTTTGGCATTGATAAGACAGTAGCTTTGGTAAGTGAGAATTACTTTTGGCCACAAGTTCAGAAGGATGTGAGGAATTGTGTACAAAGTTGTAAGGTATGTCAAGTTGCAAAAGGAAGTAGTCAGGATGTGGGGTTGTATACACCTTTGAAAGTACCGGTCAGACCTTGGGAGGAGATTAGTATAGATTTTGTGCTTGGTTTTCCAAGAACATAGAGATGTTATGATTCTATTTTTGTGGTTGTAGATAGATTTTCTAAGATGACACATTTCATTCCTTGCAAGAAGACTATAGATGCAGTGCATGTAGCTGATTTATTTTTCAAGGAGATTGTGAGATTGCATGGATTACCTAAGAGCGTTGTATCAGACATGGATAATAGATTTGTTGGTTATTTTTGGAGGACACTTTGGAAGAATTTGAAAATTGTTTTGAAGTTTAGTTCTACTCTTCATCCACAAACTAATGGAGAGAAAGAGGTTGCGAACATGTGTTTAGGGAACTTGTTGAGATGTATGGTTTGAGATAAGCCTGGAAATTGGGATTTAGGTTTACCTCAACTAGATTTTACTTACAATAATTCAGTAAATAGGAGTACATGGAAGACACCATTTGAAGTAGTTACTGGGTTTAGTCCTAAGGGAGTAGCATAATTAAGGGATATCGGTCATGATATTAAGAAGAGTATTGAAGGAGAGGAGTTTGTCGAGGTTATGAAGTCATTGCATGAAGGAGTGAGACATCATTTGGATGAAATGAACCAAGTTTATAAATAGAGAGAAGATAGGAAGCAAAGACATAAGGAACTTCAAGTAGGAGATGAATTTACGGTGTACTTGTAGAAGGGTAGAATTCATGTTGGTCCATATAATAAGTTGAAGATGAATAAGTTTGGTCCTTATAAGATCTTCAGGAGATTTGTTTCAGGGAATCCATATGAAGTGGAGTTACCAAAGGACATGGATATATCACTGATATTCAATGTTACTGATTTCTATGAATATCATGAATCAAGTTGTGATGGTATTGATGAGTCAGAGATTAGAAAACAGTATCCTAAGAAGAAATTGGAACAAATAGAGAAGATTTTGGTTAGCAGAGTTGGTCGAAGTACAAGAGGTAAGCAGTATATGGAATATCTTGTCAAGTGGAAGGATAGACCAGTGGAAGAATCTTCATGGATTTATTGGGTTGAGGTTGACCAATTTGGTTTTTATGTAGCCCCACCAAAGTGAGGGAATCACTTTTCAATTACCTCGGGTGTATGATATAGGAGCATCTTGGGATTCTTATCAATCTTGTCAGCCAAAAATATTTTCTTTCAATTGTTAGTCTGTTATGCTTTCAGTTTAGTGTTTCTGTTGGTGGTCGATCTGTAGTTGTTCTTTTTGGTTGCAGTCGTGGCAATGTATTTGTGGCTTTGTGATGGATCATTTTCTATGATCGCTCCCCATTTGCTTTCATCACGCGTGAGTTATTGCAGATTCTTTGTAGGATTGTACTGTTCTTCATGTTACTGGTATGTGGTTGGGTTTTCGATCATTTTTTTGATCTACCAGTTGGTTTTTTCGAGCACGATCATGCCAACTCACTTATACGTTTGAGGTTGAACTTACTGTATGATCACATCTCTTATTGTTTGCATTGCAGGTTGATCTAGTTGTTTTGGGTCCCGACCTAATTATTGTAACATGTTTTCTTATTCTTGGAAAATGTGATTTTTTGAGGTCGATCGATGATTGTGATTGCTTTATAAGCTTATGGACTTGTTCCTAAGGGGCAAGAGAGTTTTCATAATATTATCTAGCATAACTTGGCTAGGGTTTGTAAGAGATTTTCAACCATAATTAGGTGTGTATGTTTGGCATGTGAGACTGCATGTTGCAGAACTATGATCTCTCATTTTCTCATTGTTGGCTTGTTGTTCTTGTTGTTTCTGTTGTGTTGTGTTTGCTGCAAGGATCATACTGATCTTTTGACATTTCTCCATCCTTGACTACATCAAAAATGTATGTTTCCTACTCTAGGTGGTGATAGAATTAGCAAAGGGGCTAAAGGTGAATCTATCTACAAAGCTTCACTTAATTGTACCTATTTCTTTTTTGTGATGACATGTTTAAGGAGGTGCATGCTATTGATTCCCTCTAGTTCATGATGATGTTTTTAGACTATCAAGACTATTAAGGGTCTATGCAATTTACTCTTACCATAGCAATTATCTTTTTGTGGACTCTAGTTTTTTGGGGGTTTGGTACTCTAAATTATTAGTTAATTAACTCTTTATTATTTTCTAGCACTTTCCTAGTTGGTGATTAGAAGTCATTTTTTTGTCATTACATAGATATATGCATTTTCTAGGCAGTGGTTTAAAAATAGTGAAATAGTTACATCACTAGGTTGTTTGGTTCTTTCTTGGAGTTTTTAAAATAAGAGGAGGCAACTTTGATGACATGTACCCTAGATTTAGGGTTTGCAACTAGTTTAGAATAATATAAGAATGTATTGAAATACTTTGGAATATTGATGGATTTTGTGGAGTCCATAATTCTTAACTATTTAAGATTTAATGACTCTTTTTGTAATTCCCAAGTACCTAACCTAGGTATAATACTGATGAAAAATTAATAAATTAAATTATTAATGAAATATAAGTAATTTTATAATCAATATCTTAATTTACTTATGAAAAATAATATATTTAGAATGTAATAATGATATTTTTGGATTTTAACTGTTGATAAATATGGTTTATGAGGCCAACTCCTTTTGAAATTTGCCTCCCTTATGCAAGGCATATTGTGTGGTATAAAAGAGAGACATAATGAAGGTTAAAGTATGAGAAACATAATGGATTATTATTTGATATTTGAGCATAATTAAAAGCAGAAGTAAATTCAAAGAATGTAGCAAATTTTTGAAGGATTGATATAAAAAAATGAGGAAAGATATGGGCAATTGTGAGAGTAGAGTGTGATTGCAGTTTGTAAGAAGTTTGAGCATGTTTATGAGAAGACTTGAAAGAGGTATATGAGAAAACTTGAAAGAAGTTTGTAGTAGATCTTGAAGAAAATGTGTAGACATATTTACAACAAAATTAATGAGATCCACAGTAGGTTTGTGAAGGAATTCAAAGGAAAATTTGTAAAGAAAAGTACATGCAGACTTGAAAGAGATTGCATCAAATTTGTGGCTGAGAGGATATGTATAATAAGATTTTATGAAGGCATAGAAATATTTTGTCATCCATTGAAGACACAGTTTGAGAAGACTTATTCAATTGGAAGTTGGTGCTTCCCAAATGAAGAGATTGGTGCCTATTGCTAAGTTGGTACTCAATTCTGGGGATTGGTGTCTCTAGTAGGTTAGTGTCCATGAAATTTGTAAAAGATTTTTATATAAGCAATATTTTTTCATGGTTTTCTCTTATAATATTAAATTGTGTTCTTGTGCTATAATTCTTAGATCTTGTGTGATAGATATTTATATGGCTGTTAAGTTATGACAAAGTAAAATTTGTATTATCACCCCCACTTTCAATAGAAGTGTGTCCTCATCTGATCTCACTAAAGTTGGCGTGACCCAGGGAAAGAACAATAGACTTAAGAACTCATTCCAGACTATCAAGAAATAAAGAATCTTGCCAAATAATATATTATTATAATAAAGACAAACAATCCAAATAAATCCAAATTCAATAAAACAACACTAACAAAAACACTTTGCACCTCTATAACCCCAAGAGCTTCAATCAATCAAATTTTTTTTTTAATATACATGAGTGGGGGTGACAATATAATGTGTAAAGGCAATCATATGATGTGGGCAACACCTACATAGACATATGCAATATTTCTATCCATATGTGTAAAGGTAATTATATGATGTGCTTAACAACTACATGGAAGTATGCAAAGTTCCAACAAATGAAGGTCAAATACCAGAGAAGTACGCTTTGTAAAGTCAAGAATAAGTACTTGGGTACCACCATGGAAAAGAAAGAAAACCTTTTTCCAACAAATGCTCGTGACTGGTAACAAAACAAAGCAAAACCCACTTATGCATGTATGAGCGAATCCAAAATCTTGGAACATAGACTAGAGAGTGACACCTGCAACAAACCCAAAAAACTATTTAGTTTGACTTATACACCCATCAAATCTTCCAATCTTCTCCAAATCCAAAAGATTTACACCATAACGTTTTATTCTTCAAAGATTGCCGTCTTTCCTGTCATTTTCTCACGTCTTATCCAATGCTTGGAGGTCCCATTTCACACTTTGTTAGACATTCTCTGTGTATCTTATAAAACCAATACCAAAGAATAAACACAGTCATTGGAGCAGCTTAAAAAAATATATGAGTGGCAAACATGTTTAGTCTCCTTTTCATCTCATTATATTCAGTGGGTCCTGCCACCATGAAATGCACAAATGGGCATTAATGTCAAATCTGTCACATGAAAGTTAATGCTGATATGTTTCTGCAGCTGTATTTGTCTATCTTTTACCAACTGCGTTTTGACTGTTACTAATATTCTATAATCATTGTTATACTTCATACAATACTAAAAGATCTGTCATTTCATTGCTTTGGATTACTTCCACGTTATCCAACATAGCCAACGTGATCTTACCACACTATTATTGCTTCACAACCTTTAATGGATGCTCAAAATGAGTTGCTAAGCATGTAAATGCTAATAGAAACAATTGGCATGTTAATAGTATTGAAAATATCTTTTATAATTATTATGATATTGGTATCACGGTAGTTTTCAAATCAAATTTATTGATTCATGAATTTAGAGTAGTGGTTTATGAGAATTTATGGTATATTTAGTATATGTTACATTTAGGCAATGTTCATAAAGGTGAAGCATTGGGCCTTCCTCGGAGGTCACTCATCCTATTACTACTCCAACTTAAATGTGCTTCAATAATGATGTTATGTTTCTGAACTTGAGACAACCATGTCCTTCGAAGACCTTCTATTTCCACCCAACAACTACTAATATTAGGGGCCCTCATGCACACCCTTCATTGGGAGGATAGTGTCCCATAATTGTAACATTTGATTTTGAATGGGTTTCGAAACATTTTACAATAAGCTATGAAATAGTAAGATTGGACATAATAACAACAAAATTATTATTTTGTTGGTATTGGCATGGTGTGGCATTTTAAGTTGTGGTGTTGTTGTTCTTGCCATCAAGATTCAAATCTTGTTGACGTGTCGTTAATGAATGTTTAAATGGGACAGAGTCTTCCATTTGTGACCTTACCGATTCACAACTCTAGGTCAAAAAGTATTTAGCCCTCTTTTTGTCAACATTAATATGATGTGAACCCAAAAACATTTACATCTAAAAAAAGTAGCAAAATTATTTATAGAACATATCATCTGTTATCATAACTACTAAATATTCACTACAACAATTGAATCCACAAACTGTAATCACAACATAATCTTCTAAAATTATTTGATGGATAAAAGAAAAAAAACTGACATCCGAATAATATTAAATAAATATAGAATCATTTCACATTTGAATAGACTATAAAGATAAAAAAAATAAAAATTTAAAAACATTGCAAAACCTTTTACAAACTACAGAACAAGAAGATTTCAGCATACCAACAACAAAATTATTGATAGAACATATAAAAAATATGCTACTATCTTATACATTTCACTTCAAAATATTTTGATTCGAAAGATTTCGAATGCAAATAGAACGTATTGTTATTCTCTTTGTATTGAAAGGATTTTAAATAGAGACTGATGGATAGAAAATATGATCCCATGAGATGATATTGAGCAGTACGTGACCATATGTGTTGGCATTCAGTCCTTTAGAGGTGGTATATCGTGCCTGTAATATCTTCTGGTGTTGTCTCAGTGGGGATCTCATATGTACATTGTTCGTACAACGTTGGCACTTGTCTGTAATTCCCATTCTTATCAGGACTAGATGAAAAGTAACGTACACCCTACCAAAGGTAAGATATTTACTTTTGTTAAAACTTAACTCAAGGATTTTATGCTCTGGTCAACTTTAATGGAGGCTTAACAAGATTCTAATATTATTTTTCTACTTGGTCTCTTTTTAATAGAAGGTTCAAGTGGACAGGACTATTTTCTATATAAAATAGTATTATTGTTATGTTTGGATGAAAGTTCAAATTTGTATATCACTATGGATTAATCACTAGTCTGATTTTTATAATCTGTCTCTACAATGTTGTAAAAATGTTAAAAAAATATATAGTAAAAGTACATTGTATTATATTGGATTTGTATTTTTGCATTTGTACCATTTTGTATAGAGAATAGTCACAGCTGATTTAACTTATTTGAAGACTTTCAAATGAAAAAAATAAATAAATAAATAAAAACCTTTTTCAGACTAAGAATAGGGCAGGTCATATAATTGTTAAGTTCCTTCCATAAACAAGAATACTAAGACATTCACCAAATTTATTAAATGTCAAAGTATCAATTAATAGAAACCAATAATTAAAATAAATTATTTAATTTTTCTAATGTTTATATTTTTTCCTACTAGATACACCTCTTATTTTTGAAATGAAATAATATAAGAAACAGGTTATAAATTGAAGCTGCCAATAAAATAATAATAGTTTTAGTCTTTCTAACATTACAAAACATTCAAACTAGGCTATGAGGAATGACCTAAAACCATCATACTATTCATAAGCATTACAAAATTGTTGTCTTAAATTTTGAATTGTAATATACATTGAAATTGCTTAGAACACAAAGAATCATTTTCATGCACGTCCAATATTTGATGCTTTATATTATTCAAGAAGTTGAGAGCACAAGAAAAACAACTTGGAAATTGACATCAGAAATAAAAATTCAACATTTCACATCCTTCCCGAGAGTATTATGCTTAGCAAAAATTAAGAATACAAAAAACAATTTGGGAAATGACATTTGGAAAATTTCACATCTCACCTTCATTATGAATGTTATGCTTAGAAAAATAAATAAATAGGGTACCTCATATATGAATACTCTTTCTAGGGTTTTTGAAGTTACTAAGAGGTGTAGTTAGGAGGACCATTAGAGTTTGTTATTTTTTTTAATCCATAAGGGGCCGAGGCCAAATGAGATATATTAATAATAATAAAAAACATAATATGAGTTCCAATTTCAAAACCCAACCCTACCAAAGAGGATTGTGAACAACAAGATGAGCATCAAAGGCTCAAACCGAGAGTAAACCAGAAGTTTTTAGTTATGAAGTATCAAGAACTAAAGACTATTCAAAACAAAATATTCACAAGAATCTCCCAAAGGACTTAGCTCTGGGCATCAGTCTGATGCCGATGTGGAGTCATTTTTTGTGCTTGCTGCAGAGTCATCTAATCTTGGACTCCCGCACTAAACATGGGAATCGTTGTCTCCCCCTTGTTCCTCATCATCATCATCCTCCATTGGCTCCTCTTCTTCATCCTCTTCAGCAACAACCTCTTCCTCATCATCTTCATCTTCTTCCTCATCCTTTTCTCCCATTCCTTTGTCTTCCTCCTCATTGTCTGAGGAATCAGGGCTCCCCAAACCATCCAATTTCTAATCATATTTGTATTGATAGACCAAGGTAATGGCTTCATCCAAGTTATCCTCATAAGGAACGTTTAGTCCATCATCGATACCAAGGAATTTGGTAAGGAATTGGATGCCTCTTTTCATCATGCTCCTCCTTAGGTGGTGATCTTCCCACTCCCAACCCCACAAAATGAATAAACGCCTAGGAGGCCCATTGTAAATGTTCCTTCTCAGTCCGAACCATTAGAGATTGTTGTTGCACCAATCATAAGTAACTTTATTTTTTCATAATTTAATTTGTTCTAAAGTTTAGATATTTATTTATTCGCACGGTTTCTATTATTTTTGTGTTTTTTTTAAATTTTAACCATAGTTTTTTATTACAAAATTCAATTACAACAGCATTATAATGTATAACTATTATATATTCTAAAATATTTATTATATTGTATTTTTAATATATATATATGCTATAAATAATTATTACAATGTCTAATATATAATATATAATATAAAAGTACTATTATTGATTATTTAAATTCCATCTTACATTTAAAATTTATAACTATATTTTAATTTTTTACAGTTAGAACTATAGAAATGAAACTATAATATATATGCACGCGTGCGCGCGCGCACACACACACACACACACACACACACGCACACACACATTGTTGTTTTCTTAATATCTCAAAATACATATGACATGAAAAATAACAAAAATGATAGAAATGTTGAATTAGACTTGTTTTGTGAGATAAAACAATAGAGCCTCTTTTTTAACCTGATTAATTTTATAGTTGTTAAGGAAGTCTAGAAGGACTTATATTTTTGTGTTAAGAAGATATTTCCTTTTTAGATAAAAGGTGCAATGCACCTATAATATTATTAATTATAAAATAGGATTTTTTTTGTATTTAATTCTATTTTATTTTTTACTAAGAGAATATGAGAGGATAATGTTGACATTTTTGGTGTAAAGGGTTTTATGCTTCTCCTTGAGTTGGAGGATTCTCTTAAGATAAAAGCCAAGGACATGAAACAATGTATAGTAGAGTTGATTCTTTTGATCAAACATGTTAGTTTTTTGTTTTCAATAGTGTATGAGTTGCTCTCAAAGAGGTTCATTACTAACATAATCATTTATGGATATATTTGCATATTCCATTTTTATAAATTAGTTTAGGCAATCAAATTCTTTTTACAAGTTAGGTTGTTAAGATCTCCTTTCTAAAAATGGATAAAACGATAGGGGTGAAAAAATAGGGAAAAAATGTAGAGTTTAAGTTCTTAATGAAATATTTATTTAAATATGATTAGATATTTATTTAAAATTTTAAATATTCAAATTTATATATTTATAAAAAGAGATATTTCCAAATGAAAATCTATAACAATTATTTGTTCTTCTAATTATAATGGTAACTAATTCAAATCTAAAATAAATATTGAAGTATTGAGAATGATCAAACATCTATTTTATCGTATATACAATCGATCTCTATAAATCACTTAAAAAATAATAAATTCACATAGTCAATCCAATGATGAACTACTAATCTAACATATGACCTACGCAATGTGAACGCAACTCTTTCTCAACCCAATCAGGCAACATTATGGAAGTACTAAGTTCAAACCCATTAGAGCCCTCCTTCCCTTTATTTTGATGCATATTTTTTGAAAAATTATATGAATTGATGCATTGTTCTTTTGTTTATAAATTTATTTTGTGATCATGTCATTTCTCTAGAGATCATATACATCATAGGAATGACAATACTAGTAAAAATATCAAGTGTGCATGTTATGTTTGTCTACACAATTTTCTACATGTGTTTATTCTTGAACTATTTTTGGACCATGAATACTTATTTAAATAATTGATGAGCATATCTATCATATTGTGTATGTATTTGTACTTTAGGCCGCCCTTTAATCCATAAATAAGAAGTGGTTGGAGACTTTTTTTTTAAAGAATTGTATTAAGATTTGGAGCTCCCTACATGTTTTATGCAAAACTTATTATAGTTAAGTGAAAAATTAACCCCTAAGATTTGTAATGAAATTTTCTCAACCAATTTTATTATATTCAATAGCTTTCAGTACCTAGTTTCAATGTTTTAGCAATAATATTTAATTTTTTTCTTTAGTATGTTTGTTTGGCCTTCCCACCTCCCTCTTTTAGTTAGGAAGATGGAGATATTGTATAATTGGGTCAATAGGATAGAATTGCCACAACCATCATCTCTTACATCTTGGCTAATTCATATTTAAATGTTGGGATTTTGTTTATGTTATTTATTTAAAATAGTTTATTTAGTAGATAAATATAGTTGTTATTATTGTTAACCACGGGGGCTTCACTTAGTGAACCTAGGCTATAGTACGTGCACTAGTGGCATACTAAAGAATCGCCCTATTTTGAAAAAATATTGCCCTATAGTCCTTTCTTGTCACCTTCTCCCAATACACAACCCAAATTAAACCCCCTATTTTTGGCTAGATATTATATGTATCATTTTATTCTTTAGCATTTTTCATACCTCTTTATATTTCTATCTATATTTAAAAATTATTGTTATCCATTCAAAGGAGTTTAACCATGTTGTCCAACCTTTTAAATTTTGAGAAAACTTTAAATTGGAAGTATCTTAAGTAGTCATTCCCTCTGTCACCCCTCACAAGTCATCACTAAGCTTTTGTATTTGATCAAGTAAGGAGAAACCTTTACAAAGGTTGAAGCTACAAAATTTTTCTTTCAAATTTCAACCCACAAGTGGTCAAAACTTATATCAAAACTTTTTCCATAGGTCATCATGAGATTTAAGTGATTTGATCCCAAAAGAGTTGTTGGAAACTGCAAATTTTGAAAAACAAATTAGTTTTTTTCTATAGTAGCCATTCCAAATGTCATCCTTCACAGGTCATCACCAAGATTTTGTATTTAATCTTCACAAAGGATGAAGCTACCAAAGTTTTCTTGAGCAATTTCAACTAACATAGTGTCAAATATCGTACCAGAATGTTCAATATAAGTTGGTAAGAAATTTCTATGAATAAGTCCCAAGGAATGATGTTATTGAAGATTTTATAAACTTAAAAATTAAAATGTCATAACACCTTAACACATGTGCATTTCACTATTTCAAAAAAGATAAAAAGAGGGATTGCGAAATAGAAAACCCATCGCTATTTCTTTTTTTTGGATCGATAAATTTTGTATATTTTATTAATAGTAATAAAGTAAGTACATATTTTAAAATAAAGTTTTTGAAACCACGGTATACTGGAAACCCTAACCCGCCTACCAGAAAACCATTATTGTATCCGTTCATCAACCCCTTACTACCCTTACAGTCTTATGCCATTTGGCTTACACTTAAAAAATTTCACAAAATCACAATCACCCCCTTTACAGACCACCATAACATGTTTGACCAAAGAATCTGACTTTACAAAGTATATCATCTTTACAAACTATATCCACTTATACAAACACCACCATTACATGTTTGACCAAAAAAACTAACTTTACTCAATATATCATCTTTAAAGACTATATCCACTTTTATAGACACCTCCACAAAAACACCTTTACATTTATGTACTCCCTGAATAGGGGTATTCAGACCATTCAACAAAAAAAAAGCCATTGGATACCAAAAAAAATACACCATGAACAATTTACCCTACCCCCAAGCACTCTCAGTCCTCCTTCCATGTACACACTTTCCCTGTGACTACGACCCATTCTCAGCTCCTACCTCTTTGCTTCCACATTGAGGGCCTTGAGAATTCTTTCATCCTCTACACACAATGCCCGGTTCAAATTTTCCCATGCCTCCCACATTTTACTCTTGTATGCCTCTTAGTTTAAATGACTTGGTTAATGAACAAAAGGCATAATGTCATGCCTTTGTGCCTCCTCTAGGTCCTCAATGGTCTCCAAAATGTCAAACCCTACACCAATTACCATGCATTCAAAAATGGATTCCATCTCCAGCAACATATCATCCTTCACTAACTTTCTCATCACCCATTTAATTATCACTTCATCTTCTACCAATTCCATGCCCCAAGCGAGAATCATACTCACGATATCCATATTGATGCAATATCGATGTTTGCTAGTGATAAATTCCTCCCCTAAAACCTCAAAAACTGCCTTCACCACCCTCTTGCACTTTCATTTCAGAAATCACTTGAGGTACCTACTCATTACCTCACCAAAAAATCTTGCTGTTTTCATGTCTTGAGTAGGGTGAAATTAGCCTCCTTGTGTTCGCCACAGCTCTGTTTAAGACACCAATCAAAACCACACTAGGCCTTCTTCACTAATATTACTTATTAAAGACTCCTGACACATTCCTTCCATCCCATCGCACATTTTCCCAATCAATCATTAATGGCAAGATCGATGCTGAGCCTTCTTTGCTAGCATTCCTTCTTAAAGACTGCTCATATATTCCTGTCATCCCATCACACATTTTCTCAATCGATCATTAATGGAAAGATTAACATTGGGCCTTCTTCACTAGCATTCCTTCTTAAAGACTCCTCACACATTCCTGCCATCCCATCACACATTAGTGGCAAGATTAAGATTTCCAAAATCTTCCCCTTGTACTTCATTAATTATCAACCTTAAATCTCATTTCGATAGTGTTCCTATCACATCATTGCCTTTTCGTTTGGTATGTGTGATTTTAAACTCTTTAAAAAATTGCAATTTTACCTAAATAATATTAATGTAAATCTCCAAATGTCATGCTACCATTGAACCTTCCATTATTGCTTCTACTATTATTAATGAATCAACTTCAAGATGTAAAAATTGAATCCTCATTTTCCTACCAAGCCTTACACTTGTAGAGTAGCTAATGCTTCTACCACATTGTTCATCCCATCCTTAATTATTTTTGCTTCTATTCTCAAGATGTTTCCTTTCCCATCCTTGACCACACAACCAACATATCAGTTGTTGTTTTGTCATTGATGTCAAGCAATTGATTAATTGATTTTTATTATGTTACCATAACTTAAGAGGAGAAGTTAAATGGGTGATGAATACAGATTAGACAATGATGAAGTAATGATTATATAGTTGTTTGATACTATATATTTGATGTTATTAAATTGGTACAATTGATTGATTGAGTTGAAAATTGCAAAGAGTTAAATTTATGGCTGAAAGAGTTACTTTACCGAGCTAGACAGAGTCAGTTGGTAGAAAATTATGTAAGTCGGTCATAGATACTGAACACCGAGTGAAAGACAAGCACCACACATCGAAGATGAGTTAGACATCGAGCAATGAATGAAGACAGTTACTGAGTTGCAAAGCAAGTTTTACCGAGTATAGGATATTGATTGTAAATGATGATAAGATAAAATTTAATATGAAGCGATGATGAGCTGGATGAGGATAAGAATTAAATGAATATTGCTAGAAGAGCTACGAATGTGAAAATTCAATGACAAGATCTAAGGTAAAGATCAAGTGGTTAAACTAAATTATGTGAGTTCCAAGAATAGTACAAGTTCTGAGGTAAAAGTGAAGTGGTTTACTGAGTTGAGATTTATGAAGAAGATGATCGAACGATAGAGCACAAATGATGGAAACTCTAATTAAGGAGATTAAGAGGAAAAATTATGTCTATATAAAGAAGGAGAAATTAACAGAGATAATGTTGTTGGAGAATTGAATAGAGAAGAAGAAGAAAAAGCTGAAGAATAACATTTACCGAGAAGAACAAAGAAACAAAGATTGAAGAATCTACAGTCTGAGAAAGAGATAAATGGAGTATGTGATGTTAGTATTCAATTGATCATAAAGGATCTGAAATAAGAAAAGGCAATTTCTATATTTACAGATCAAAGTTTTACTATTGCTTATTAGTATTTGTAACATAGAAATCTCGCAATCGAGGAGATTTAACCGTTCTATTTGTAAAACATAGAAGTAGGTGACATTCCAAAAGAGTGTTTAAAGACCTCTAACAAGGCCACTCCTAACAGGGTGAAGATATTAATAGATCTGAGGTAAATCTCCTAACAGGGTCACATTTAGCAAATGTGTTTGTAATCTTTAACATGATAAGTTCTTAACCAAGCTTACTTCAGAAGGGTACAATTTTATTGTGGGTCACGATTCCCATAGAGGTTTTTCCCAAATTGGGTTTCCTGGTTAAATCTGGTGTTAACTGAGTTAAATTTAGAGTCAACAATGTTTATCTGATGTTACTAAGTTTTAATGATTGATTTACATATTTGAGATGTATGGTTATTTAATTTATTAAGTTGTTTTGTGAATTGGTTATTATTGTTTTAGTGTTACCAAGTGAATCAGTGAGTTCAGTTTTAAGTGTTTAAGTTTGATTTTGTCTAATTCACCCCCACCCCTCTTAGTGGACCAACAATTGGTATCAGAGCTAGTTACTCTGAAGTGATAAGTTTAAAAGGACTTGAGTTAAGATCTAAAGATGTATAAGAGGGAAGCACCAAAGCTGAATAGGGATCATTTCTTTACATGGAAAAGTAGAATGAGGTTGCATGTGTCTGGAGTAGGAGAATATGGACTTCATTTTCTTGATAATGAATATGTTGTACTGATTACTTCACCTTTGACAATTAGTGAGCAAAGACAGAAACAAGAACACACACAAGTTATGATTGAGATTGATTTTACACTTACTGACCAGGAATATGATTAACTTGATAGTTTTACTACTTTGAAACAAAAGTGGATAAGCTTATTTTGACCTATGGTGGAGATCATCATGTTTAGAAGGCTAAAGCAGAAAGTTTGAGAGGTAAATTTGCCTCTATGAGGATGAAAGAAGGAGAGAACATAATACAGTACAATATAATACTGAAGGAGACTGTTAATTCTATTAGAGGAGCTGGTGGGATCATAAAGAGGATGATGTTACAAGCAAGATGTTGAGAACCCTACTACCGAGTTATGATTTTTGTGTATCTTCTATAGAAGAGCTAAGATCTATTCCCCAGATGAATGTTTTACTGGATGCTACTATTGGTAAGTTAACTACATTTGAGTTAAATGATTTAGCAATAGTTTTCCTACTACATCTAAGATTGAATATGAATTTAAGTCTACTTTAATGATTGGAGCTACAACTAGAGATGGATATTTGGCCAGTGCTAGTGAGAAATTTTATAGTCGTACTGAAGGTCTTGAAGAGTTATTTATTGAATGTGATGAGAATGAAAGAGATTTTGAAGTTTTGTTGGCTAGAAGGATACAAAAAGACAAAGGAAAATACCAAGGTAAGTTACCCTTGAAATGTTTTAATTGTGATAAGATTGGTCACTTTGCATCTAACTACCTTGAGAAAGATAAGGAGGGAAAGAAAGATAACTGAGATAAGGAAAAAAGAGAAAACATATTCAAGAGATTCTGAGACTACAAAAACAAAGGTAATAAATCTTGTCATATTGCTAATGAAGGACTAAGTGATGATGATTCTTTTGATAGTGATTATGGAAAAGAAATTGTTTATGTTGCTATTAAAGATGATTCTGATGAAGAAGAACCAAGAGCCCTAATATCACAAGTAAGTAAGAATGCAACATGGATTATAGATAGTGGTTGTTCACATCACATGACTGGTGACACACTTAAGTTTATTTCCTTGGAAAAGCATGATGGAGGATTTGTTAGATTTGGAAATGATGCTCCATATCCTGTGAAAGGAAAAGGTTCTATAATTCTTCTGAATAACACAAGATGTGATGATGTTCATTGGGTTGAAGGATTAAAGTATAATATGTTGAGTGTTGCACAATTAAATAATACAGGTCACCATCTGGAATTTTAATATGGAAAGGTGAAAGTATTTGATAAGAAGGATAGTTTGATTTCTACTGGAGAACAATCTAAAGGTAATTTATTTTATCTTGATACTTCTATGAAGATTTTCCTATTTTCTAAAGTTGAAGATGTTTGGTTATGGCACAAAAGGCTTTGTCATGTTAATTTTGATAACTTAATCAAAGTGAGTAAGAAGAATAGAGTGAGAGGACTACCGAGGTTAGAGAAACTTGAGAGTTCTATGTGCAAAGAATGTTAGATGGGTAAGATGACTAAATCTAGTTTTTCAAGCAAGACTTATGTTACACAAGAAATTTTGGATTTAGTGCATACTGATTTATGTGTACCCATGAGGACTCAAAGTGATTATGGAGACTATTTTTCTATTTTATTTGTGGATGATTATTCTAGAATGATTTCTGTAATGTTTTTAAAAGAAAAATTTGATGCATTTCAAATGTTCAAATGGTATAAGGCCCGAGTTGAAAAAGAAACTGGAAAATAATTAAAATGTCTGAGATCCGATAGAGGAGGTGAGTTTACTTATGCTGAGTTTACAATATTTTGTAATGAGAATGGAATTAAGAGATAGTTGTCAACACCGAGGACACCACAACAAAATGAGATTGCTGGGAGAAGAAATAGATCTATTGTTGATTGTGCTAGGACACTGATGATTGAAAAATAATTTCAAGAAACTTTTGGAGAGAGGCTATGTGTACTATTTTTTATACATTGACCCGAGTACAAATGAAGAAAGGTAACAAGAAGACACCTTATGAAATCTGGTATGAACACAAACCTAATGTCAGTTATTTTAAATTTTTTGGAAGTAAATGCTATATTATTAAAGATTCTAGATAAGGGAAGTTTGATTCAAAAGGAGAAGAGGAATATTCATAGGATATTCTATGAGGATTAAAGCTTACAAATGTTTGAACAATGTTACTAACAAGATGGTAGAAAGTGCAAATGTAAGAATTGATGAATTTGTAGAAAGAAATGATGAAGATAGAAAGAAGGAACCTGAGGATTATGAGAAGTTTACATATACATACAACATGTTGTTCCTGATACCTTACCTAGAGCACCTATCGAGGAGATAGATGAACGAGGAGTTCTACAACCGAATATTGATGTTGAAGAACCGAGAGCTACCGAGCCTATTTTTGAAAAGTATGTGAGGAGGCACCATTCACCGAGAAAGATTATTGGAAATAAGGATGCTTGAGTGATGACTAGAAGCAAGGTAAGAGACAATACATGTTTGATATCTACATTTGAGAAAAACAAAGTTAAAGAAGAACTAGATAATTAAGACTGGATGAAAGCAATGAAAGAAGAGTATGATCAAGTTGAGAAGAACAAGACATGGACATTAGTACCCAGGCCTAAGGACAAAATTTTTATTGGTACTAAATGTATTTTCAGAAACAAAATGAATGACCATGGACAAGTTGTCAGAAATAAAGCTAGATTGGTTTGCAAAGGTTATGCACAAGAAGAAGGTATTGACTATGGAGAGACTTTTGCACCTGTTGCTAGATTGGAAGGAATCAGAATACTTTTGGCTTATGTTTCTTATAAAGGATTCAAGGTATATCAAATGGATGTTAATTCTGCATTTCTTAATGGGATACTTGAAAAAGAAGTATACATTGAGAAACTTGAAGGATTCATTGAGAACAAAAACATGAACAAGGTATGTAAGTTACAAAAAGCTTCATATGGTTTGAAAAAAGAACCCTGAGCATGGTATGATAGATTGCACTCTTATCTAATCAAAATAGGATTTCAAAGAACAAGTGATAAAAATAATGTTTACTTGAAGTGTGACAGTGACAACAAAGTTTTGATTGCTAAAATTTTTGTTGATGATATTATTTTTGGAGGCAATGCCACTTTATGTAAAGGATTTGCTGATAAAATGAGAAAAGAGTTTGAAATGTCAATGATTGGAGAGATTAAGTTCTTTCTAGGTCTATAGATACAACAAGTTATTGGAGAGATTTATATTACACAAGCTAAGTATATCAAAGAGATCCTCAAAACCTTTGGTATGGAAGATTCCAAGCCTGTTGGAACACCTATGATTATTGGATGTAAATTATAAAAAGAAGATGAGACACAAGAGGCGGATAATAATCTTTACTGATCCATGATTGGTAAATTGTAGTATGTTTTTCACAATAGACCTAATATAACACATGCTATTAGGATTGTTGCAATATTTTCTTCTAATCTGAAGGAAACACATATGTCTGCAGTACAAAGAATTTTGAGATATCTGAAAGGCACATAAGAATTTTGTTTATTGTACAAGAAAGGAGATACTTTTGATCTACAAGTCTACACTAATGCAGTTTGGGCTGGAAACATTGATGACATGAAAAGTACTAGTGGTCCAGTGGAGGTGCATTCTTTCTAGGTGAAAGATTGGTTACATGGCTGAGAAAGAAACAAAGTTGCATTTCACAGTCTACTGCCTGTTGGTTGTATTCCTTGTTCTGGCAGTTTTCCTGGTTCCCTGTTCTTTTCTCTGTGATCTGGTGTTTTTAAGTCAGCTATCTCTCGTTCCTTTTTGCATTACCTGTGTCAAGTTTTCAGGTTTTCAAGTTTGAACCTGTCTCAATTTGCAAAAAACCCTGAAAACCCTAAGCCTTCCAAATTTTAAAAGTTGAAGAACAAACCCTAAGTCTATTTCGCTTATGTTTCGCTGTTGCTTTTTTAGTCTACTTAAGTCATGTGTCTTAATAAAATCACTTTGTCGTGTTACTCCAAGTGCATATTCCCTAATCCTTCCTGACTTGGCGATTTTCTTTTGTCGCATGGTCTCGTTTAAATTCAGTATATTCCTTTGGCATTACGAGACTCTGCAATTTCTTCATGTCGCGTTATCGCTAAGATGATCCAAGTGTAAAAGTTAGGCAAAGCCTTCTGTCGCGTAGTCTCGAGAAGGAACAGTAGTTAAGAGATTTTGATCGAGACTTCGCAATTGACCGTCTGATGTTTAGAGTAAAGCGTAGTCGGGTTGTCGCCAGTTTTAGATTGATGACTCAGTTTTCCATTGAGTGATAAGTGAACAAATGACTTTTTTACATGTGTCATAAGGCGAGTGGTTATTAAAGGTTTATCGCATGGTCACTAGAAGGAGAGAATGGAATCAGTGACCATGAGACTCTGTGTTTTTTTTTTTTTGTCGCGGGGTCTGAGAAAGATTTAAGGGTATAAAGGAATTTATGGTGATTAAGCGATAGCCGTTAGATATAGAGATCAGAGGATCCAACGGTGGTCGCAAAGTCTGAGAACAAAAGTGCCCAAAGGGAAAATTCCTCCTGAATTGGCGATTAAGGTATGTCGCGCAGTCGTTAGATCAGAAAAAAGTGCACATATAACTTGTCATGTTGAAATTAAACACTCAGGTTTTGTATTCCGCGATCGGGCGACTAGGTATTGTCGCATAGTCTTGACATGAAACAAAAAAATTTGGCGACTAAGAGATAACCGTAAAGGGTTAAAGGCAATGGTTAGTCGCAGGGTCTCAGAAAAGATAATGAGTTAGTGTTAACTATGCACGATTATGATTTTTGCAGTGTCGCGTGATCGCCAGATGGTGACTTGGGTTAGCCAAAGGAAAGAAAGTGTATTGTCGCAATGTCTCGAAATAAACTATGGGTTAGTGACAGAGGTCCACGACAAAGAGATAAAGTGTAGTTGCACAGTCACTTGATCCCAAAATCTAAAAATGGCGGCAGTTTTTGATGTGATAGTATGAATCATTCGGTAACCAATCACAGGCTTGTATTTTGATTGCTGTGCAAAAAGAGTAGCTGAGATGTAAGACAGTTAGCAAATCACAATATTACATGTCAGCTCTTTTTGAATCCTATAAGGTTTTTCCAAGGATTCACTTTTATGAATTTGATTTCCTGTCACGCTCATGCAACTACGGCTAGGTTTTCATTCAAGTTCACAGTATGTCGAATTAAAGACAGAACTGATGTTTCCAAATTATGAGCTATGTAATTTGAATGATGGCTATAAGGAGTTGATAGTGCTTCCATTTTCATTCATCATATTTTCAGATTTCAGAGCCCAAAGTGTTAAGTTTTCAGAGAAAAGAGATATTTTGCTTAGTTTGCAGTATTTTCAGAGTTGGTCAATAGGTTCTAAGTCTCAGAAAATTGTGCACAAGATGGTCAACCAATCTAAGAAATAGATTTGTTTCAATATTGATAAGGAGTAAGAGATTCAAGGTACTACAAGTATGAGCGGTACTGTTAGTGTTTCTTCCACAAGTGGAGGAAGTGAGGAAGAGAAAAAGGGAAAGGCAAGTTTTTCTGATGAATTCCTTAGGTTAATTCCTGGTTCTACACAAAATAAGAGAGCAAACGCAAATGTGCTCTTGGATGACTATCACAATATCAGAGATGCTGATACTCCAGGGACAACAGGTTTCTCATTGTTTAATTATTTCTATAAAAATTCTGATAAGGCTATCCCAATCTCAAACCCTTGGACTTGTGGTCTAGCCAGATTAATTGTCCCTGATGTCTACATA
>MU223986.1:4450791-4460962 GCA_018584345.1 Thuja plicata | reverse complement strand
ATGCTCTTTTATGTTTAAGTTTGCAAGGCATTCTGAAGCATTTTGGTTATTAGGTAACTATCTAATTGCTTGCAAGTTTCTTTTGAGGAAAGAACTAAGTTTTGTGAGTAGTTTCAGGGAGCATAATAGTTTTTTAAAGATTTGATACAATCGTTTAGAGGTAACAAGGTAATTTGTAAGGCAAATTATCTAAATTGCATGTGGGTTGTAAGGTAGCTTACTGTATTTTGTTTCTATGAGATCTTAGTTTATTGACTCTGTAACCCAAAGGATAGGCATTGGTCCAGAAATTGGTCTGATAACCCATTATCATCCAAATCATTTCAAGGCATCAAAACCAATTTAATCAAAATACTTTTGTTACTAAGAAAAAACAAACTGAACTCAGTAAGGACTCATGTCAGCAGGACAGTGTCCATTCTAGTGATTCCTTGAAGAGTGAATCATTAGGTTATCCCTCCTACAATAAAAGGAAGAAGGATGAAAATCCTTGTATCACTGGTTTTTGCTATATTTAAGACCATGGTTTGTATGGTTAAATCTTGCATCTGGTTATGCTTGGTCATTTTCAAGGTGATTTATCAGTTGGTTTAACAAAGGTACATAGCAAATTAGTGTCCACATTATAACATACTATGTAAACAACAATCATAAAAGGTAAAACCTGCCTGAGTATATGTGGAGCTCAAAAATGAAGAAGGACCTTATCCAGTCCTTAGAAATTAGGCTTTTCTTGTCTTTGAATTAGTATTAGAAGGCATGGTGTTCAAGTAGTCATTTCAAGCACTGTGATTCATACAAGAATAATCCCTAACACTGCCGAGCTAGAATATGTTGCTACTGCTATGAATTATGAAAACATGGTGTGGATTAAACAATTAATTGAAGATATGCAAGAAGAGATCACATATATGGTTACTATTTTTTGAGCTAATAAAAGTGCTATTAATATATTGAAGAACCCAATTATACATTCAAAGACCAAGCACATTTCTATCAAGTATCATTACTTGAGAGAACAAGTTCAAGAGAAGAATGTGAGATTGGAATATGTCAATTCAAAGGAACAATTGGATGATATCTTTAAAAAGCCACTACCTAAAGATGATTTTGAGTATCTCAGAGGTAAATTAAGGTTTCTTCCCCTATCCAGTATTCACTAAGGAGCATGAGGGTAGGTGCAGGATCATGATATGCCAAAAACTAGTGATGTTTAAAAATCCTCTTTTCACTCGTCCAAAAGCTCACTAAAAATCTTGTTGACATTTTAGTAGGTTTGGGTGTTAGTAAACCTATCCAAACCAAAATCCAAAGCACAAGCCTCATCACATATCTGATATTATCAGATATCCATTTTTTGTCAGCAAAACTTATTTTCAAGTCTTGTGGGCCGCGTTCTCAGTTCTCATTATGAAAACATCAAACACAGCCCAAGGTTTCAAATATCGAAAACCTATCTGATATCCAATTTTCCCATTTTATATTTATCTCCAAATTGAAGAGGTATGCAAAATTTTTAAGTTTTGTTTGTTGTTTTTTGTTTTTTAATTGAAATTTGTAGTTTTGTTTTTAAAAAAACTAGTGTTTAATTAATATTGTTTATCATTTTTTAAATTGATTATAATTTTCTATTTTGGTTTTAATTGTAATCAAACATGGACTCAAACCAATAAAAAAACCCTCCCAATGACCCCATTAACAATCTCAAACTACCTCCAAACAATCCCCCACCTTCAGAAGACCAACAAGTATCAAACCCTTGACCTTTAGAGGATCTCATAGGAGACAATCTAAATCAGCTTAGAGGATATTACACTACATATTCAAATATCCCCACACTCCGCCCCATGTTTTCCACATTGAACTCCAATATTGAAAACATGGAGAAACTTACAAAGCAACGTAATGTTGCACTTCTTTGGCACGATTCCATGCACGTTGAGTTTGACGATGGGCTTGATTATGATAAATTTATGGACCTAACTATAACAAAACATGACATATGTAATATTTTTGTGGATCCCAAACCTGGTTTAAAAGTGGAACCTAAAAATACCAAGTTGTTAATTAAACTGTGCACAAATGATGCAATTCATGACCACTTTTGGGACCGTTAGTGGATGGTTTTTGATAGGCCACCACACAAAAATTTGGATGTCCCATTATATTTCTTAAGAAAATTGTATGTTGAATTTGTGCTTAGTCACAAGGTCAATTATTGGATCATGAGACCAAACTAGGGCATAGGCTTAGGTGCTCCCCAGGATAGGCCATGGACACACCGGGTGAAATCCCGCACATATGTCCCACCTCCCAAGATTTCACCACCTCCTTTAGTGTAGCATACCAATATTAATTTTGAGGCCAACTCATAAACTATTCAAGCCATTCACACCTTGAGTGATCTACTGGTTAGGAAGAGTGTGACATTTTTTCCTCCTCGTGCTAATGATTTTGGCCCTTCCACATCCTCCACGAGCTCACATGTTTGTGTGCCCCACACTTGAATTATGTGTAAGAATATATGCTCAGGTCCCCTGAATGATAATGATGTATATAACTACGTCTTTGAGGTGGATGATACTATACATCACACTATAGGAACTAAATCACCTAATGTAGATGTGCATCAGGGGCATGGAGAGCCATGGACTCCTACTGTTATGGTAAGAGTAAACAGTTAACTTGTTACATTGTATTTAATTTTAAACATTCTTATTTTTAGTAGAATTTCTTATAATGATTGCCCACTTATGTTTTTTATGTGTTTCATTTATGTTCAGTTGATGACAAAGGAGGAAATGGCATAGGTGGAGGGGCTAATGCTTTCGGTCATTTCATTTGGCCTTGACACTTCTATGGTACATACATTTTAATGTACTCATTTGTTTCCTTTTTATAATAGTATCTACATGTGTTTTCTAATTTTTATGATCATCTTATTACATACTGATGCAGGTTTCACCAATTGCCACTTGGGGGCAATGTGAGAGGGTTCAGGCATCTGGATTTAACAAGGGGAATATAATTAAGTATTTTAGATTGAACTTATGCATACATGTATACTTGTCACTGTAGACCTTATGGAAAGACATATTGTCAATTAGTGTCAAAACACTTAGTCAACTAGTGTCGACCGAGCCAACAAGCATTATGCAAAGTCTGAGTGATCAATATTCCCTGAGTGATCAACATCAATTAAGTGATCAGTATGACCTGAGTGATTTACAGTATCACCCGAGTGACAATTTATCACCTAAGTAGACTTCTAGACTCGAGTGATAGTTTGAAGCCAGCCTTGCATATATTGTTAAATATAATTTTGTTTATTGCAAGCCGACTTATAGAGTTATTTGTTGGATAAAGATATATATGTAAGATAGTTTGTTTTATCAAATGTATATATGTGAAAAAGAATAAGTAAGAATGTATGCATAAGTGCAAAGGCATGCGAATTGTATTTTGATTAAGAGTAGAATTATTCAAGACATCAGAGTCTCATCTATCACATTCAGGTGATCAATTATATTCAGAAGGATCTTATTCAGCAATCACAGTTGTACAGAGTAGATCATTAACTTGTTCATTCTCACATGTGGATCAACAAAATCCTTTAACAAGGTGGACCTAACATTCCTTTCTCTAAATCTCTTAACAGAGTTTCATTACTTATTGTATTGTACAAAATCCTTTAACAAGGTTGACCTAATAATTCTTTCTACGCTCCTAACAGGGTAGACCATCAGAAGTGGTCATTGTAATCTCTAACAGGATAAATTTTTACTACAGTACTAAATCTTGTGGGTATCATCTGCACCCCAGTTTTACTTTCTTTTGGAAGGTTTATGGGTAACCGAATATTATGTTATGTGTTGTGTATGAATCTTTACTTTCAAGTTCTATGCATGCAAACAAATAAGTTAATATAATTGTGGATTAAAAGGGATTAATTTTTATTGGTTTTTGATTCACCCCCCCTCTCAGTCACTAGGAACATCATATATTTCCAACAATTGGTATGAGAATAGTGGTTCTCTTATTAGGTGTTTAACATCTTGAGAAAAGATCAGAGGCTATAGAAACATATAGACTAGAGAAATCCATTAAGAATGAAAAGATAGATCTTAAAGTGGCCATGGATCAGATCATGAAACTTAAGGAGAAACTCTCTCTTTCCCTGAAAAGAAGAAAATAATTAGTAGTACAAATGAATGAAAAGAACTATATATAAGAAAGAATTGAAGAATTTTTCAAGGACACAAGTTCTGAAGAAGCTGATGCAGCCATTGAAGACTTACTTACAAAGAATCTCACTTTACATGAAGAAGTCAGAAAGTTGAAGAGAGAACAAGAAATTCACTCAATCAAAATATGTGAAGTCATGGAACTAAAGGACAAAGAAGAAGATGAAAAAATATAGAAGAAGAAGATAAAATATTATTGAGTACAATATTAGAGGACAAAGAAAATGTAATCCAACACTTGTCACTTCATCAAGCTGATTTGGTAAGTCAGCTCAACAATGCAACATAGAAAGTTGTCAATCTAAGAACATAAAATGAAAGACTATAGAATGATCTCAATGCTGCAAAGAAAAAAAATGAAAGTATGATGAATTCACAAACAAGAATGGATCAGGAAACATAATTCAAACATCGTGGATAGACTGGATTAGGTTATACTAAACAAGGTGAATCCTCACAGTAAGAAGCTCAAAGGAACAAAAAACCTACATGCAATCGTTGTGGTAAGCTAGGCAACACATCAAATAAATGTTGGAGTAATGGAAATTAAAAATTTAATGGAAAATTCTACAGTTGTAACAAACATGGACATAGAGAAAGTGAATGCAAAGAGAAACCTAAGTTTGAAGGAAAATGCTACAAGTGTAACAAACAAGGTCATAGATCTTCCGAGTGCAGAACTAAGAATTGGAATCTTGTTGAACAATTAGCCAAGGCAATTTTTGGTTGGGATTACAACACATGGTACATATGTTGTTATTGTGGTGAATATGGACACATTGGTGCAAATTGTATGAAGACTCACTTCAAAAAAAGGGATCCTACTAAGAGATGTTATGCGTGCAAGCAATTAGGTCATCTAAGCAAGAATTGTATGAACAAAGAAAAAGTTGATACTGGTTTTGAGAATGGTAAAGCCAAAGTCTCAGAAATCAGAACTCAGATGAGAAAGCAATGGGTAAGGAAATCCTCAGATAATTCAAATCAAAGCAATGAAGGATCTAATGACATCCTAAACAGTGAACTGGGTGGATTTACCATTACAAAATAGGAATGTAAGGAGATGAATGTAACTGTGTATTACAAGCCATCGTACATCAGTTCCAGATAAGATAAAATGTCTAAATCCGCATATTGATGCATGAGGACATGTTATAGTTCTACCCGAGTTAGAATGTTAGTTATACCTGAGCTACTCTAGCTTAACTGAGCTGAGTTGGGTAGTATTGATAATGGGAAAGTTGGTTTCACCCGAACTTCTGAGTGAATCTGAGATACATCCGAGTCATGCCAACTACTATATATAGAGCATTTAATGAAATAATCTAACATTTGAAAATCTCTTATAAATGAAGAATTGTAAAGATTATTTCTTACAAAGCTTTTAGTTTATGAATTGATTCAGAGCCCTTAGCGATTAAGTACAAATTTGTGATTGAAAGCGAAGTTTGATCATTTTATCTGAAAAGATATGGAATCCACTTCCTGCAACAAGGTCAAGAAAGGTTCTGAGATGTTAGTAAGGAATGAAATTTGTGATCCTCTGGTGTTTAAGCTTCATCTGACAGTTGCAAAGGAGATAGACCCGATGGGAGCTCATTCCCTGATTCCTCTGAGAGTATTACTGGTTAACAACATTTGAAGCTTTTATCACTGAAACATACATGAGCTTGGAACTATTGAGATAAATAAAGAATATGATTAATTATGTGCAAATGAGAGTCTGAAGCTCGAGCATAAGCACCTCAAAACCAAGGGTTTGACACACATCATGCACATGTCATGGGATTTCTAGAAAAAATAGATGAGATATGTTCTTAGTCGTGTCCACAACATGAAAATATGGTTGGAACATCCTGTGATGATCACAGAGAAGATAATTCACCGTGTCACTGGGTTCCCTATGCTAGATAAGCCGAAAGCTACCAAAACCCTATCCTAGGATAACCTAGCTGAGTTAACTCTTGCCAAGTGGGATGGCAAAGGCATGAGACTTAACGGAGTAACTGATATGGAATTGAAATTTGATATTCATGTTATAGCCCACAAGATACACAGTTTGAGAAAACCCAACAGTGTTCCATGTGAATTTGTTGACCTGGCATACAAAGTGGTGAAGAAGAATCTGGTATTCGACCTAGCAAAATATGGAAAGAATCCAAGTATCCAAATCCAATTCATGTAAGTTTGGTTCTCTTCTTATCTACATACTATTTTATGTTGATAAGTTCTTTCCCTCCAAAGGAACAGTAGGATGGAAGAAGGATAGACCAATAATCCATTAGATTAATGAATTCATAGTTGAGCTAGGAGATAACTTTGACAACATTATGGATGGATATTTTGAGAGTTTCAAATAGAAGATGTAGAGTAGGTTTAGAATTCACAAACAACTAGTTGAGAATTAAAAAGATGAAATCTATTTTCTAGTTGATTGTGATAAGGTTTATATACAAGCAGTAAAGCCTAGGGTTGCATGGGTAAAACCCCTGCCATATGAAGTCAACAAAGATGACACAAAAGACATCATAGAGGCCCTTGTAAATGTACCTGCCAATCCAAAGGCACCCTACTTTGGAACATATGAGGAAGCAAAGAGAAAGATATCTTTGGAGATTGAGATTCCCAAGATATTGAAAAGAGGAAGGAAGAGGCTTGATACATTCAAGAAGAAGTATGGAAAGACCTCCGACTCTCCTACCATCTCTGAGAGTAAAGAGGATAGATTTAAAATAGATGATGTTGAATCTGAAGAAGAAAAGGAAGAAACTGATATTGAATCTCCATAGAAGAAGAGGAAGGCAACACCCAAACAAAAAAAGGCAAAAGGCACTACCTCTGTTGTCACCTTGAGGAGATCAAGGAGAAAACTTATACTGAGTGATGATGAAGAAGATGATACTATGGTATTCACTAAACCAACACCCGCACTTGATCAAAAGATTAAAGAATTAAAAGAAGGAAGAGCCATGAGTTCTTTAAAGTCATTGAATTATGCTTATAGGATCAAGGAAGAAAAGAAGAAGATTGAAGAAACAATGGTGGAGAAGATGGGAAAATGGAAATATGACCCCTCTGAGCTAAAGAATTATATGACTGAAGACTTATTCAAGGCAGTCTCCATTCCCTGGAATAATGGAGTCCAAACTAAAATGGACATAAGGGAACACACATTGAAGAAAGTCATGCCTACAATGAAGGGAAAAGAAGTAAAAGAAGACTTGAGAAAATATCAGAATAATCACACCCCCAGATTCAGTGCATTCCAAATATTGAACAAAAATGTAAAAGATGTAGTCCAGCGCGCCACATTAGTGTGGAAATCAATATTTGAGATGAAATAAGATAATGAAGTAGAAGTACCAAGTATAGACCCTCCAAAATAGGTAAATTATGATATATTACCCGAGGTACAGGCTATTAAGGAGTCAAATGCTGAGCAGATTGCAGTTGAGGTAATGACATCATTACCCCAATCTCCTATCCAAAATATAATACATCCGAGAAAGGAAAAGGTTGCAGAATCCACATCTGAACATGTAGTAACCAAGCAATAGGCTCCAATCACTACTGAGCCAAGCATGCCCGAGTCACAGAAAGATAAGGTAGATATTTCTACTGCTAGTATTGACTCACTAGTTAACATTGATTCAACAATTGGTAATGTAAAGGTCAATGACCTAATTGGAATAAATATTGAAGAAAAGGATGAGGAAGGTAAAGGTAAAGAAATTGTTCCTTCACCGAGTCCTAAGACACCAGGAAAAGAAAAAGTAGTAATTACTAATGAGATAGATCTTGATACATAAATTGTGATTCCAAATTGGGATCTATCCATCTTATCTATAGAGAAAATGGATATTCTAGGAGAACTGTGAAAGAAAAGAGCTACACAACAGAAGCTCCGAAAGGAAAGACAAAGGAATAAAGTACTTGAAGATGTCAAAGGCATATTTGTAGATGCATTGCAGATTGAAGTCAATGTGAGTGACTCATAATGGACCAACTTGTTGACATTGTCTGAAAGTTCAACACAGATATGAATGGTCAAGAGAAATTACTTGAGAAGGCAGAGAAGAAATTTGAAAACAAGGTTCTAGAAAATATTGCAAAGAAGATTGCAATTGACCAGGTGCAACTTACAAATATCATCAGCACTCTAGAAGCCATTGTGAAAAATGTGGTAGCACTATTTGTAAAGTTGAGTGACACCTCTAACTTCACTATGGAAATCAAGAACCAGATAGTGAAGATTGATGCAGTCATGAAAGAAAGTGCAAGGTAGTTAGCACTTGACCCGAGCACCAGTTCTGCTCACTTCATGAAGATTAAGTATCTTACTGATCTACAAGATGAATTGTTGAGAGAAGAAGCAAGGACCAGAGAATCACTTACAGCAATCTAGAGCCAACTTCTACCACACATGGATGGGATGCAGAAACACATAAAACATGCAAAGACACTCATCCATGACAATAATTTCTCAGTTTCTGAGATAATGATAGAGTTTTCTGCAGAGATACAAGTTGAATTTCACATCATGAAGGTGCTATAGGACAATTGGGACAACACTTTTTCTCATATCTTGAAGGTACATAGTGATTTCCTATCCTACTTTGGAATAACCTTGTAAATATCACTTTTTGCATTTTTGTCAAAAACAAGGGGAAATATCATTATATTGTAATTAAGGGGAAATATCATTGAGGAAACACATGTACAGTGGAAGAATGTAGACAATACACTTTACAAAAACAATTTTGAAAAACACAAAAATAGAGTCAATTGGGCCCGAGCAGCAAAAGCGGTGTCAAAACCTGAGCAGACAGTAAGGGGGAGTTTTGACATATCAGAAATAGAATTCAATGATAAGTGTTTTTTTCACTAATGCCAAAGGGGCAGATTGTAGACCTTATGGAAAGACATATTGTCAATTAGTGTCAAAACACTTAGTCAACTAGTGTCAGCCGAGCCAGCAAGCATTATGCAAAGTCCCGAGTGATCAGCATTGCCTGAGTGATCAACATCGCCCGAGTGATTAGTATGACCCGAGTAATTTACAGTATCAATCAAGTGACATTTTAGCACCCGAGTAGACTTATGGACACAAGTGACAGTTTTATGCTGACCTTACATATATTGTTAAATATAATTTTGTTTATTGAAAGCCAACTTAAAGAGTTATTTGTTGGATAAAGATATATATGTAAGATAGTTTGTTTTATCCAATGTATATATGTGAAAAAGAATAAGTACAAATGTATGCATAAGTGCAAAGGCATGCGAATGGTAGTTTGATTAAGAGCAAAAGTATTTAGGACATCAGAGTCTCATCTATCACATTTAGGTGATCAATTATATTCAGAAGGATCTTATTCAGCAATCACAGTTGCACAAAGCATATCATCAATTGGTTCATTCTCATAGGTGGATCAGAAAAATCCTTTAACAAGGTGGACCTAATAGTCCTTTCTCTAAATCTCTTAATAGAGTTGCATTACTTATTGTATTGTACAAAATCCTTTAACAAGGTGGATCTAGTAGTCCTTTCTATGCTCCTACTGTATGAGTTAATTTTGGCCTTCTAAATCAACCACACACTTCAACATAGTCCTTCTTCACCAGGTACAGCCAAGACTGAATATGAGTTATTCATCCTGCCTGTCTGCGTGATTCGACCTGTTGCCTTCTATCTAGATGGAGTTTTGAAATTTGCTCTCAGGACGAGGGCCTCACAACTATGGACCATCTAAGAATGAAGGATCTTAATCATGATAACAATGCAATGCAAAGATTATGATATGAATTGAAATATGCAAGATAATCTAAGTATGATCACTAAATGCCATTATTCTAGAAATTGAAGCTATTCTATTTGCAATATGAAATTAATCTATATGATCTTAAGAAAATGAGACAACAATTCA